>CM057387.1:21485000-21680000 GCA_030015415.1 Cynopterus sphinx | reverse complement strand
AGAGAGGAGGAGGGGAGGCGGGGAGGAAAGGCAGGAGGAAATAAACTCTACAGTAAGGGATGTCGTCAAGAACAGCTGTGATTCAAACTAGAATGGAGAATCAAAGCACAGAATCTTGGACTCAAGCCTATTGGAGATGTTGGTTGCCATTTTGATTTTCCTCATCTAAGTCTTGAACTTAAACAATTTAAATTGCCACCTCCATCTATCAGAGGTAACAAGACCAGGCCTCCCTGAGCACCCAGAGCCCTCCCTGGATTTCTTCTCAGTCAGTACAGCCAGTCTGAGGACACTATTTAAGGGACAGTGGGTCTATACTCTGCAGACATCCCCGCAGCTCAGGATATAAACTATAATCCTGGAAGAAACAAAGAAAAGGATAGAAAATGTTCAAACCACATAGCACAGACTCTGATCCTCTACTCTAGGTCCTTTTAAATTCCAAATGAAGGCACCGGTGGTCATTTAAAATAAATTCCCATCTGGGTCATTAGGTTTCACTCCCTAAAAACACTTCCACTCTTGAGAATACATTAGGATGGATAGACTACATGGAGGAAATCTTCTCTTCCCCAAAGTAGCATCATTTGAGGAAGAGAGAGAAGAGCTTTCTGAGATAGTCCAGTTGACTCAAGACGGTATTCAGAGAAAGGTTCTAAACAGGCTCTAAGGAGACCGGAGTTGTCATCCTGGCTCTGTTGTTACACACGCACCTCGGGTGACACACTCAGACGTGAGCTTAAAGTCTAGCGCTAGTACTGCCTGTGTTTGGACAAGGGACTTCACCTCTCTGGGCTTCAGCTACCTCACCTGTGAAATGGTAACAGTGATGCCTTTCTCTTAAGGTGCTGGTCAGGATGACAGAGAATGCGATAGACAAAGGGCTGAACTCTGCTTGGCACCTTGTAAACGCTTAATCCACGTGAACTACCGTCATCATTATTATTTATTGCAATTATAACTGGGCCACTGTAACCTCCCCTCAGAAATACTCAAGAAGAACTGAACGAACACTTTGTTAATCAAAATAAAACAGACCTCGCCATAAAGGGAATTCCAGAGACGCCAGTCCCCAGGCAACCCTTAGCAACTGTTCTCAGCTCCTGCCACCAGTTGCCAAGGTCAGCCAAGACTTCTCCTTTTAAACCCAAACCCCAGGGCAAGTTCCCATGGCCCCTCCAAGTCATTCTTCCTCTGAAAATTAGCCTCTGCGAGGCATTAACAATCCACTTGCTCTCTTCCAGCAGCAACGAAGAGTGGGTGGCAGGGTCTTAAACCTGCCCCCAAACCCATTCTTTCTGTCTGGGGCACAGATTTGATTCTAGGACACTCGATGACAAACATGCCATTGAGAAAGGGCCGGGAGAAAATACACAGCTTGACAAGCAATGCACTTTCTTAGCTCTGAGTCTTCATTGAAATCGGGTATAGCGTGACAGGGCCGGCTATTCCAAACCTCTGAACTGAGACAGATGAACCTCAAAAACATTATTCCTTTCTCTCATCATCCAAACATACTAGGACCACCAAAGTGAGCTGGATGGAGGTTAACCTGGGGCACTCCCTTCAAAACACAACAGTGCCAAGCGGAATTCATAACAAACGAGGCGCACTGTTTTCACTTGATCATGTTTGGTTTGGCCCTGTGGGGACAGAGCACAGGGCAGAAAGAGCAGTAAGGCAGAGGCAGCAGTAGCCAAGGGCAGCTGCAACCAGCACAGGGTGGCTCCTCAGTCCTCTCAACTAGAACATCAAAGTCAGCTATGTACATTCTTCCCTCCCCAGCACTTGACAGTAACCATTTGAAAGATGTAATCATCACAAGGCCAGACAAGTTATACGGCCTGCCCTGCGTCAGAGTGCAGTGCACTGTGAATGGCCCCTTAATCCCAGCCCTCTGATAACTGTCTCTGCATCTTCAACAGGGTTCCAGACACGGATAAGCACAAGTGGATAACCAGGCCAGGAACAAGAAGATAGGGAGGGGAGGGCTACGCCAGCACTGCCACTTCATTCTCCAGCAGGAAGGGCAGCTGGGCCTGCGAAGGCCAAACCTCAGTCACTCGTATGCTGCCTTCACGGTATCTGACATATCCTGGTACAAACTGTACTGTTGTTTACTTAGTATTATCCTTAAATAAATTTATTTTAAAAGGAAACACAACTCCCATAAATTCTAAGCCAAAAATAGATATTAAACTAGGAATAAATAAGATAAAAACACTGCTAAATTTTGGCTACCTTCAGCTGCCTTCAAAAGGATTTCTTCCAAAGGATGAGCTCAGATCTGCTACCTTTGTTAAAAAAGAAGATTGGCAAGTGGCAGGGAGGTGTTTAATACAGACCAACCTAAACCGAGACTTTTTCTTTGACTTACTCAGGTTTGTAAAAGGATTAGAAAGGGGACAGAACCTCCCACTCTGATGCAGTGTTATTTAATGCCCTCTTCCACCTAAAATGATCTAATAGAAAAGCAGAAATACAGTCCCTGCTCTTCAGACATGGACAGAACATGGGACAGTCTGGGCCAACAAGGGTCAACACGAACCTGTCAGATGCAAGAACAGGGCCCAAAGCAGAGTCACAGGGACCTGCCAGGCACTGGGCAGCACATTCGGAGGAGATACTGGGGATCCTGAAGGATCATGAGATCACAAGGCTGGGGGGGATGTGGGAAAGAGGCAGGGCAGGGGAGGTGGAGTGTAGGAAAAAATATGCCTTACAAAAGAGAGGATGTACCGCATGTGGGTAAAAGAAGAAATGTGGCACATTTTAGCTGGGTTTTTGAAAGAGAGAATGGAAAGTTTGCCCTAAGAGGAGTTTTCAGAGCCATTCAGAACCTAGGTAGCCAGCTACCCGGGGAGTATGGGAGCCAGAGCTGATTTGCCTCTCTGCCACCAATTTATTGTGTGATTTTAGGCTAGTGACTTGATGTGTATCTGAGCCTCATTTTCCTCTGCTGAGTGAAGGTATAGCTCTCTTAAAAGACCCATTTATATATCTATAAAGTACAGATCATAATGCCTACCTCGCGGGCTCACTGTGAGAATTAAACACCATGATGTAGGGTTGGACACTTAGCAAAGACTCTATAAGTGGCGAGCATTACCAATATTCCTACTAGTAATAATAATGCTGTGCATTTTATTGCTCTTATTATGTAGATGTACAATTAAAAGCAAATCCAAATTGCGGAGTGAATATAAGGTAGCTATCACTATTATAAACTGCCTAAGAAACATGTGGCTCAGACCAGAGTGCAAAGTGGAACATAGACTAAAGAAAAGTCACTGCTTTCAAGAACTAGTTCATGGCCATCTTTTGTCTGGATTTATATGACAGTTTGTGATGCATTCGCTTTTTTGTTGTGTTGTGTTTTGCATTGATCCTTTTTAGGTCTCAGCTCCATGTGCAATGGGTAGATGCAGACTAGAAAACTGGACTCCGGCTTTGTTCCAATGGGATCCTGTGTCCCACTAGTCACAGAACCTGTGCAAAAGCCAAACGTCTGCTTCAACATGAAGGAGGGCCTGAAATTTCAATGCAGACCTTGGCTTGAGGAATAAGCAGGTTTAATAATTCATCCCTGAAACATACACTTGTGTGACTACTGGTTGTGAAGTTGTATGTTAAGCATGCAAAGAAGCAAGGATGCAACAGTAGGAAAAGAAAGCCATGAACACAAATAATGTGAAATTAAAAGAAGAGTAACACGGTAGAGGCAGTAAAGTCATCAGTGGTTGCCAGTGGTTCAGGGATGAGGGGAGGGAGGTGAGTGGGGCGAATCCGTGAATAGATGGAGCACTGAGGATGTTCAGAGCAGTGAAACTAATTACGAACGATACTTTAATGGTGAACACGTGACCATTAAAGTATGCATTTGTCAAAACCCAAAGAACTGTACAACTAAAAGAATGAACCTTAATATAAAACTATGGACTGCTGTTAATAATGTAGCAATATTGATTCATCAGACCTAACAAATGTCCCACACCAATGCAATATGTTAACAGCGGGGGAAACTTGGGTGGGCATAGGGAGAGGGAGTACGTGGGAGATCTCTGTACTTTCTACTCAATTTTTCTGTAAACCTAAAACTGCTCTAAAAAGCCAAGTCTGTTAATTAATTGCTCGAGAGAGAGGGAGTGTGCGCACGTGTGAAGGGGTCACAGAAGCCTGGTCAAGAGGTGTCTTGGGAAAATGGCTGATCTGGATGTGTAGTCTGGCCAAAGGCAATTCTGACCTGAGCAGGAGAACAATATAATTCCTAATTAGCATTTGCTGAAAATTTCTTATGGGCCAGAGACTCTTTGAAGCTTTATGTATATTTTGTTCAAGTATCCCTCCAGCAAACGCTACGAATTGTGTTATTATTATGCTCATTGAATTGATGAAGCCATGGAAATTTAGGAGAGTTGGCTCATGGTTTGACATCATAAAACCAGTCACGGGGAGAACCAATTGTACCAATGCAGGAAATGCGTGTGAGGGAGAAATTTGGGGGTTTTGCAGGGTCCCTGACGGTTAGGACACTGGAATGCGGTGGGGGCGGGGAGGGGAGATGCAAGAGCTGGCTGGTTAGGGAATTTGACCTCTATTCTGAATGCTGGGGTGGTCTGGAAGGATTTTGAGAAAAAATGAGTGAAGTACAATCTGAGAGCAAAAAAAAAAAAATTAAGCTGACAGAATGACCGTGCTGGGGATTGAGGAAGGAACTACTTAGAAAGTAAAAACAAATGGCAAAAGAAAAGAAAAGAAAAGAAAAGAAAAGAAAAGAAAAGACAGGACAGGACAGGACAGGACAGGACAGGACAGGACAGGAAAGGAAAGGAAAGGAAAGGAAAGGAAAGGAAAGGAAAGGAAAGGAAAGGAAAGGAAAGGAAAGGAAAGGAAAGAAAGAAAAAAAACTTCAATCACTCAGGATGCCAAGAAACAAATGAAATACTCAAAGTGGATTCTTAAAGAGATTTTAACAAAGGAATTATTTAACAAAGTGTGGACAGGGTTTAGGGAAATTAAATGGATGTGACTGACCAGGCCTGACGGAGGGTGGGGTTGCCTCAGTGAAGAGGGGAGCACAGCGGGGAGGACAGGAGCTGTGACCTTCAGCAGAGGCCTGTAGCCATTCCACAGTGACCCAGCAGGACGGAATCAGGAAAGTACCCTTTTTCATGATCCCCCCTCCCTTCAGTCTCCTAGTGGTGCCACCTGAACTGAATCCAAGCAGGTGCCAAAGGGCAAAGGACCTACTGACACAGACCAGACAGGTCCAGGGCAAGGAGCAGGGCAGAGAAAGGTGAGGGGGGTGTTTGGAGAGGCAAACGGACAATAGCTGACCCAGCCCCTGAATATCCAACCATGGGACCTGATTTCAGAAACTGCAGTTCGGCCACACTCTGAATCTTTACGCAGCTATTTTTTTTTTTTAAACGGGTTAAATCTGCATCTTGAACTGAAGATCTAAAAGAAGTACAATATGATTCTAGTTTTGCAAAAGCAAAGACAAATCTATGTAAATGTTTATTAGGTTTTTGTGTGAGTGAGAGAAAAGTCTGAAAGGATGTCCCCCAAATTTTCAGCACTGGGTACAGTAAGGAAGAAGAGATACAGAGCGGGGAGGTACGGGAACTTAATTTTTTTCCCTTCTTTTTCCTCTAGTTATTTACATCGTTCTAACGAGGTGCACAATGCATATGACATTTTCTAACTTTTAATGAGATTTAATAAAGGAAATTATAAAAAGAGATAAGAATAAGGTGATTGCTATGGTCTAGTGTGACAGCAAGAAAATGGGTCAGAAAGTGCATGGCATACTGCAGAGGAAAGTTGGAATCAACTTAGCCAGCAAAAGGGGAATGGAAAATGTTGTGTCAAAATCAAGTGAAGTCCCGAGGCAGGATGGCAGGAAGGACCCAATAAGAAAAATGGAGAAAAGAAAGGAGAATAACAGAGTCAAGGTACAGACTGTGAAAGATAATTTAGAGGTGCTGGTCAACCCAACGGCCATGCAGCGGATGGCTGGAAACACGGGCCTGCAGTTTAGAGGAATGGTCAGGCACCAATAGGTGGACATGAGTTAATGTCACACTGATGATGGCTACACCAACTGAAAGGCAATGAAGGACAGTAGAAAGGCCCCTGAAATGGGAGTCAAGAGCCCTGGATTCTGGTCATAACTCCGTGACCCCGAGCCAGGCAGTCTGCCTCTCTGGGCTGCCTGCCAGCGAATGGTTCCCACTCCCCTTCACTGGAAGCAGTTTTCTTTGATCATCTCTGACTGGCAGCTGGCTTTGAATGGGTCTCTGGAATGACAGGGGAGCCTAGTGAATTCCCACCCTACCACTTCTCAGAAACAAGAAACTCTTTCACTAAACCTGAAAGCCAGCCAAAATGCAATTCCCAGAGGAGGAATGCGGGCTCCCGGCTTGGAATGTGTGAGCGGCACCTTCAAATGACAGGCAATTACTCCCCATCTATTTGTGGAGGCCACGGGGATCCTTCTCCAAGTCTGACCTTATACTTTTAAGATTGGTGGGGGCTGACTGGGGATTGTGGTTATAAGCATACAAACCACTGGCTTATGCAACTTCCTAAAACTGTCCCGTGTGGACGCATTGAAGAGAACGTGCAGCTGCGATGTTCCGGCTCGCACCACACTGCCGTGGACAGGGCCCACGGAAAGGCGGTATGGGATGAAGGGATGGCTTCAAAGACCAGAGACATCCCCAGTTAGCTCTGCCTTGGAGTTCAGACGTCAGAGACCGGGGACTGTGAGGAGGCTGTCCAGGCTTCACCTGGACACTTTGCAGCTAAAAACCCAAGTGGTGAATCAGTGCCAGTGCAGCCCGAGGAAATGGTGAAAAAAAACCAAAAAACAAAAAACAGGGCTTTAGAGACACAGTCCTGGATAGGAAAGGAATTAAATTATATCTGTGCCAAAGGACTGAAGTGAGGATTAAGCCCAGGTTCTGGCACACAGTAGGTGTTCAATAAATACATATTTCTTTAAAAGTTGGACCCAAATCATTCAGGTTTGGGCCTCTCACGTGAATACCTATCTACTCTCTCTCCTCTATCCCCCCCAAATAGCTTAACTTTTCATTTCATTTTAATCCATATACATGGTTTAACTAACTTCCTCCAAGAGCCCAAGTTGGAGTATGGGGAGCAGAGGCGATGGAGGAGATCACTCTTTTTTGCCCGACTCCTCCTTGACACAAGAAACAGACAATGGCAATGACTTATTGTCTCAGTCAGAACCTTCATCCACCCAGAATTCTGCATACCTACAGCTCTGCTTTCATTTGCTAGACAGTTGGTCATTAAAGCAATGGCCATTTTTGACTCTTGGGCCCCAATCTTCTCCAAGTTATATTGACAGAGAAAACCACAGATGCTGTGAGAAGAAGGACTTTAAGAGGTCAGGCTGACTTTGAAGGAAATGAACCCTCGAAATAAGTACAATAGAGGTTCCACTTAAAAATGATCAGAAATTAAAAATTAGAATAGTGGGCAGTTAATCCTATAACAAAATGTTTCTTCTCCTTCCGGAAAGATCTAAGACTTAAGACAATAGGCACTTCCCGAAATATATTCAAGACTGCCTTTATCTGCAAATATTCCGCAGGCTTGAAGGCCTACAGCCTTCATCCACACCTGAGGAGCCATGAAGTTGTACTCTGCTCTTCCCAATGATCACTATTTAACATTCTGATTGCAGTGCCAGAAGAATAATCTTCTCTTGGAACAGTTCTAAAGCAATCTGTTCTTTTTCGTGTCTCTGCTCAGAAATGTTCAGAGTGCTATCTATGCCTACTGAAGTTTACAGTTGCAGTTGTCTTTTACACACCAAAGCAAGAGGTGCATGTGACATGTATTAAATTATGTCTAAAACAGCAACAAACAAGTTACAACCTTTGCAAGTCTCTTTAAGTCACCTCAGACCCAGCAGGTTCTCATTTGTGCTTTTGCCCCTGTTATCCCAAGTCTTTTCATCTTTCATTCATCAGTTCATTCATTCAAGATTAGACTTAGTTAGGCCTTGGTGATGCAGCTGAGTACAACACAGACATGGTCCCTATCACCATGCAGCAGACAGTCGCATAGCCTTCTGATAATACTGTTTCCTTGACTCCATTCTCACCAACCACTTAACCCAGGGAAAGCACATTAGTTTACAGCCTTTTCATTCATTTATTTATCTATTCATCCGTTTCTTCATTTAATGTTTGTAAATGCCTCCTGTTCATAAGACTAGAGATACAATCGTGAACAAAATTAATCCCCTGCCATGTACTATGTGGTTAAAAAGGCAAAGAACAAGTAAGCTACTAAATGAGTGTAACTGCAACAGGGATAAGTGACATTTAGAAAGAGGGTAAAGAGATGATGAAGGCCTGGAAGAGTCTGGAGCAACTTCTGATGAGGTTTTTAAAGAAGGCCAGTGTGAGAAGCTGTCAGCTGAACAGAGCTCTGCCTGACCAGAGAGAGCAAGTTAAGAATCAAACTGCTGCTAGAAGAAACTGCTCCCCTCTCTGAGGAAGCTACCAGTACAGAAGCTCTGAGCTGGAGATGGACAGAGCAGGTCCAAGGGACAGCAGATGCCAAGTCACTGAGAGGTGGATAGTCAGGGCCAGGCTGAGTGGAAACTTGAGAGCCATTCCAACTTCAACAGATGTTTGATTAGAGGTGTGACTTGATCTGACTTACATTTTAAAGGATCCCCCCAGTTATGCATGGGGAATGATGCTATCGTTAGGCAAAGTGGAAGCACAATGACCAATTAGGGGATTCTTGCATTAAGAATGAGAGTCTTGCATTAAGAGGCTTGAGCTGGGGTGATGGTGGCAGTGACGAAAAATGGTGTGGTTGGGTGGAAATTCTTCTCTAAGGGTTGAGGCAATGAAGTCACATAGCTAGTACAAGGCCGACTTAACTGAGACTCAGCCCCATTATCTGCTGAAAACAAAGCCCACTTGACTCATAACTTGATTGTGTCTTCTTACTATAAAGGCCAAGTAAGTTTAAACCTATAGGTTTAAGCACTGATAATCATACAACCTTAAAACTCGGAGGACACGGCTGCAAGAGAGCCATATACATTCAGTATTTAAAGCACCTCATCTTTCTCATCCATATAACAACTGGGTTCACCAGCAGCTCACATTAACTTGAATTATTTTTTTGGTTGATTACATGTTTATCAGGTCTTATTGTTGAAAATAATTCTAAAATAAGTTACTGTAAAACGCTGGCACAGTTTCCACCACCACTCATGTTACAGATGTGTGGGTTTGGTTTCCTGCCTTAGCGAACATGACCCAGTGTGGGTAACCGATTCCTCTTTGACAGATCAGATAACTTCAGGGCCTGGGGTCCATCTTTACAAATGTTAATTCTTCATTACGTGAAGCTGTCCCTTTCAAAGGTATAAGCCACTGGGAAGACCGTAGTAAAACTCAAATATCTTGACTATCTGTTTATGTTTCTCTGATCTCTGTTTTTATTCTAAAATCAAGGGCCAAATATTTTCTGTCCAATCGATGAAGTGGATTCCAGGTCATTGAGACTTTGAAGTACGTTATTTCTTAATACCTTGTAAAAAAAATTGATACCAATGGTTACTAAACAGCTTGGATTAACCCCCTCTTTGGGAAGGAGCATGGTATACTAAGTGAGGGTGTTAAAGTCAGACTAGGAGGTCACTCTGGTGCTAGCTCCACCAATCAGTTAATAGTTATGTCACTTTAGATATGTTAACTTTCTGAGCCTTTCTGTTTCTGCACCTGTTAAGTAGAGGTAATGATATCTATAATCTAGACATGTTTTAAGGATGGGATGAGGTACCATATGTATAATTGTGACTAAAAATTAGTTAGCATGGGCTCTGACATGGCATAATTTCTTATAAATATTAATCCTCTGAGTTTCCTTTTTCTGTTCATTCAGAACTTCTCAAGTGTGAAGTTTGGAGTTTTTAAATGTCTTTGTTCGTAACATCTCTTCTGCATCAGTTTGTAGTTCTGCCATCATGAAGTATCTCAGACTGGGCATCTTCAACAGAAGTTTATTTTCTAACAATTCTGGCGGCTAGAGACCATTATCAAGGTGTCAGTCAGTATGGTTGGTTTCGTCTGAGGCCTCTTTCCTTGGCATGTACATGGTCCTCTCCACCTTCCTGTGTCTTCACATGGTCTTGCTCTGTGTGTCTGTGTCCTAATCTCTTCTTGTAAGAGCCAGTCATATTCGATCAGGGCTCACCCTAATGCCATCATTTAACCCAATCAGCACTTTAAAGACTCTATCTGCAAAGACTGTCACCTTCTGAGATACTGGGGGTTAGGACTTCAACAAATGCATTTTGAGGGGACAAAATTCAGCACACCCTTACGCCCTGCTATAAAAAAAAAAAGTGTGAGAAAAACACTGAATCTGAGCAAGAGAAATGAGTCTCAAGCCTCATTTAAAAAAAGGAAAAAAAACAATTATTTGGCAAATTATTTTTCCCTTTTGGCCCACATTTATTCAATTGTTAAAATAAGGGGGTTTGAAATGATAGGTTCCTTATTTCTCTTCCTGCCCTACACCAAGCAAAGCTAAGATTTTCCCTATGATTTCTCATATGAAAAAGGGTCTGAGATAGAACATGCCATGAAGTAACTGAAATTAAACGAAATGAGAAACAAAAACATACCTTCTTTGTTGAATAAACCCAAGATGAATTCTCTAGAAGCAGAGGATCACATTCAATTGCTTTCAAACCTTCTACGTTGGTTAAAGTCCTTTCTCTATGTAAGGCCATAATTTAAACCAATTTCATTGAATAAACACCAAAAACCCCACTCTAAATTTATCAATATCCCCAAACAAAGTAATCTCATCAAGATTTGGGGCAGAGATTGGCTTTGAGGAAAGAGTGTATGATTTCAAACAAAGGTCTCCTTGAAAGAATTAAGGAGAAAAAAGTTTTAAAAACACACACACATACACACACAAAATGTCAAATGAAAACCAGCTTCCAAACTTATAGGTTAAGCCATTCAGGAGAGAGGGGGAAAAAAGGACTAGGCGTGTTTTCTCTCTAGCTGTGGGGCTTCAGGTCCTAAGACGCTGTGTACCTACTTCTGCAATGTCAACAGACTCAACAAGACAGGGAGGCAAGCATGAATGGCTGTCAGAAAACAAATGTGTTCATTCAAGAGGGAAAACAGGTTTTCCTGGAAAATGGCATAACTGCTGAAGCAAGTGGAGTGATGACACGAATGCAAGAGCAATATGAAAGATACTGGGATTCAAATCTATAGTCTGATACTTATGAGCTGAGCAACTTTGGGCAAGTTACTCAAGTAGCTTTTAATTTAACTTCAACAAAAAACAGCAACGGAAAATGAATCCATCATTTCACTTTTGTTGTTAAAGCAAAAATGATCTCGAAAACAACAAATAAATAAATAAATAGATAGATAGATAGATAGATAGATAGATAGATAAATTGGATTAATTTAACCAGATCCTCATCCACAGAGATAATATGTAGATATTTAAAATTCTGTTATGGAAGGCTATTTAAAACACGAAAAGATGTCATAACATTGTGGAATGAAAAGCAGGATGCAAGACACAAACAACACGTGGTATCATTTTAATAAATGGCACATATAGTTGTAGGAACAATTCTAGCTGGCTATACTCATAGTTTACAACGGCCAGCTCTGATAAATTTCATTGTAGCTTATTTTTATTGCCCTCGTTTTGTTTGTCTTTTGGTAAATTTTTCTATAATAATTATGTTTTTTCTTTTTTGTTATTGGAAACTGGAATTTCCTACTCAATTTTAAAATCTCAGTGCCCTACAGTAAATCAGATAATAGAAAAAGCCCTAATTCATTCAGTCCCACTTGGGTCTCAGTTTCCTCATCTGCAAGGGAAGCCTTGACTAAAACTTAATCTCTAGGGAGATGCTGACTCTATAAACTTCACAGAGCCACATTAAGTCAAAACCTCAGGGGAATCTTGCTTAGGATTTATCCAGAAGCTGGGGAGTGTCGTGTGGTGTGTAGAATGAGGGTGTCATTCAAGTCCATTAAGAATCCTTTATTGGTGTTTTTGCTAATTCAGTGTAAAAGAGCCTCCAGCACTAGGAGTGGTGGGCACATTCATGGCAAGTTGGCTGTGTAAATACTACAATGAGAGCTTCTCTGAATGTGCCCAGAAGGCTGGAGAGCATCCCGAAGCAGGCAGGGCTCCAGCCCCATGAAGAAGTGGGTACCAGCTGTTTTTCATGCCTCCCATAACCTGAACTGCTCATGCCTCATGAAAGGTGCAGGAAAGGCTTAACCCTGGACTTGAAGCACATGAATCCCAGTTTGAACCAAAATCTCATGACCCTGGGTGCGGAAAAGATAAAGAAGGTAGAATGTAAAGTAGCAACATATAGTGGGGTTAAGAATGTGGGCTCTGGGTCAGTTTAAATTTTGGTTTCACCAGTTAAGCCTTGTGTGATATTAGGCAAATTTCCTGATCTAGGTATCCTCGTCAATAAAATGGAGAGATCTAGTTGGAAATCCATCTACCTAATTGAGTTGTCATGAGGATTACATGAGATAATGGATCAAAAGCACTTAATATCAGATATAATAAATGTTAATTCTTATTATTAATTATTAAACTAATTTTCCCTATGTGTTCTAGATTAGATGTTCCTGTGAGAAGCATCACATTGACATGTTCAGAGCAAATGGTCAATAAATACTTATTTATTCAATCAAAAAATAGCAAAATGCTGTTATACCCAATTATATTACATATGACACATATGAAGTACTTCAAATGCTTTCTGACCTAATGTTTGTGGTTCTACAAATATATTTTAATTCCTTTCGCCTTCTCTTACAGATGTTCATTTTAAAAGGATCTAGTGATTATTATTAGACATAGATTACTGAGGCTATAAGTATACAATTTACAGTGATGAGCCAGGTAAAATGAGCTTCAAACTTAACTGTCCACACCCCTCAAACCAAAGAATAAATCTTAGATAAAAGCTAATAAAAGGCATAGCTCCAAATAAAAACCCAGAAAAAACTGTGATAGGGTGAGAGACTGAAAATCTTTGAGAAAACACACACACAAGAATAAAATGGTCAACCTTGATAGGGAAAGAAAAAAGTACTACAGGCTGCTCCTTATCCAAACTTTCTAAAAGGCAGAGTTTGCTGTACAGATGTAGACTGGCTTATCTAATTACTGCTGATAACTCTAGTGTCTTGCGGTTTCTGTGCAAAGGCAGAAAGAGGCCTTAATTAAGATCTGTTAGATCCTGGTTCAGAAAGTCATGGTGACGACTTTTTGTTTGAAAGAAAACAGGTCTCTACTAATTCTTTTCAATCATTTGCAGGAAGAGAAATGATGGTTCTGCTTACAAGCAACAAGTACCCAGGTAGGCCCCTGAGACAGGCTGAAAAAGAGGTCCAATGCAGAATTTGGAAGAGGAATAGAGGTCTGGGAAGAAAGAAGTAAAAATGATGGGTAGCCACCCAGGCACCAGGGTACAGTTAACTCTGCTTGTCCTGCGAAAGGGCTCTCTTGGCCCAGTGATCCTGTGCCAGTTTCTTAGTCGGGCCTTGTCTCTGAAAAGTTAATATTTTAGAAAGCTGTGAGCAAAAGGAGGATGGCATGGGAGCATGAATGCATGTAGGTAGTGATCATCTTCTCCTTTGAAATTATTCCTTCTAAGTACGTGTTAAATGTATCCATTCAATCAACAAAAACCATTCCTACCTCATGGAGTGTCTGTGGCATTATTTGCCCTTTGGGCTGGGTTGTTTCTCCTGGATGTCCGCCATCACATTTCAAATATTGGCAAGAGCGATAGAAAAGAGCTTGGCGAGCATATCCAGACACAGAGCTGTGCTCTGTTGGTTTGCTTGTTTGTTTGACCAGTCTAGATTTGGGGCAATTGTCACCGTTGTGCCCTTCATTATCAAGCGTAGCCTTATTCAAAAGAGACACTGTAAGTGCTGGCAAGTGAATGATGGTATCATTTTTACAATACTCGTTTAAATTAGTACTAAAGTTTTGCTAAGGAGAGGACCTATCCACTACCGTTATTACATTTCTCACCTGCACAGTCTATTAATCAAATCCGCTGTCCGAATTAGAAAAACAGCTCCGATTTTCTGGGTAAAAAGCAACCAAAGACCTTTATGTCCAACATCGGTGTTGGCTGGTCTCACTGAGCATAAGCCAACAACTGTTGGCTCTCATCCATTATCTCACTTCCCTCGTGGAAAGGGCTTAGAGCTCTTCTCTGTGGATTCGGAATCAAGTGAGGAGGGGCTGACCATGACCTCAGGAGAAAATAGAGGATACAATAAAGGCTCCTGGGGTCATTTGCACTGGCACGGCCCTTGGGGATCATCCAGTTCAATGCCCTCAGTTGACTGATGCAGAATCTGAGAAGGATAATAAGAGTTTGCCCAGAGTCACACGTAAATTAGAGGCAAAGGCAGGCCTGAACCACAATGTGCTGACTCTCCACTCAGGCAGGGTTCTCTTCCTTTCCCTGCATCATAAAACAACAGGGCTCTTTCGCTCTACTAGTCAGAGAAACTCCTCTCTTAAAAAATAAAATCTCATTTTATTCTTCTTATCTCATTGTCTAGTGTTCCCACAGGGGAAATCAAAAGACTGATTAAGTGATGAGAAATGTGTCTTTGAATTCCAGATGTCCCAGTGAGGTTCCTGGACCGTGCTAGAGGGGAGCTCCCCCATCTGGCCCAGAGTGCTGGGCATGTCCTGGGTTTCTCTGCCTGGCTGAATGGGAACAGGGAGCCTGGCTCCTTCTACATCAGGGAAGAAGACAGGGACAGACAGTAAGAAGGGGCCTTGGCCCTGGACCTGCCCTTATGCAAGGCAGAAAAATGGCATCTGCTTTTTTGGCCCTGCTTTTCCATCCTTTTCCACTCATACATGGCCCTAGGCAAAAGCCAGAAACTAACAGCTGGCAGAGCGGTACATGAACAGCGGTTAGGAGGGTGTACACTCAGCTGCTGTTCCAGTGGCGATGTGATGGGCCTGGCCAGACCATCCCAGCTCCTTCCAGCCTGCGAGCACTGACTCACACTTGTGAGCTGACAGGTGTGGACAGATGGAGGTGATGGAAGTGAGGATAGTTCCCTGTGGATATGGAATTATTGCTTTTCTGCTTGAGAAACTAACTCACCTCTGGAGGCATCGATGCCAGGCTCTTGCTTTTTCAGCTGTGTGACTTTAGTAGAGTTACTTAAACTCTCTGAGCCTCTATCCAGAACACAAAATGATAATGATGGCTACTAATTGTAGCTACAGGTGAGTTTGTCTGTTACGTGAGATAATCCATGTAGTTTGTGCTAAGGTGCTCAATAAATGGCAGCTATTAACAATAAGCCCACTATACTTAGTCCCATCTTTTTAACCACTGTGTTCTCTACAACCTAATTAACATGAGAAATGTCCTCAGAAAAAGTAGTTTTTATACTGGATTCCACATAAAGACCAGGGCCAAAAGAAGAGGCCAAGTTGAGGGACGCATCCTAGTCTACCAAACAATTTTGGGGGGTGGGGAGTGGTTCCAGTGCTTATATTGAAACAGACACAGACAGAGTTTGATGAGAGAAGGATTTTGCAGTGGAAGAGTCTGAAAGAGGAGCTTATTTCTCTGAGTTGTCCAGGGTATTTCTCACTTGTTTTCCACTGGCCTACGGAAAATGGGAAGAAAGGAAAGGGGAGCATCGATCTGAGGTGAGAGTAACCAGGGAGCAGTTCAGGCCTCCTGTTAGCATCCATCCCCAGAAGCGATGACATATTCAAATTCCCAGTCCCCTTATGAGGAAAAGCACTGATTTAATCAAAGAATGGCACATTTACATCCTAGTGAGACAGTTCTACTATTGTAAACACTTCACAGTTCTTCAAATATAATAAGCGGACATAAATAGTGCTATGAAATGTATCGATACATAAAGAACAGAGGGCCCTTTGAAATATGAAGAGATTTTTTTTCTTCTTTTTCTAATTCAATTTTACATTTGTCCAGCTGAGGAGAAAGGGCAGAGAAAAAGCTACTGAAAAGGGAATCGTGACGAAACTGCTAGAAAGCGTATTCATAACCTGTGTCACTCTAGGCCAGAGGCTGATTAGGACTGAAAACAATATAGTTCAACGATGAAAAGTGTCCTTTAGGTGAAAGGAGAGTGTACTATCTCAAAGTCCAGAGGCAGCCTAATGGCCTCTGTTAGATCATCACAAATGAATGACAAGCATTAATCTGAGGAAGAGCATAACATAACTAAAGCAGGAAAAGAAAATAGTTTTTATATAACATTGTTTTTATTTGTTTTGAAAACTTGTATTTAAAAAAAATAGTTTCCTAAGTAGTCTCTCTCTACTCCTGACCTGTCAAGTTTTCCTTTAACTTCCATATTCCAAAGTAGTTGAGATTTTATAAATAAATCAGTGTTTACTCTCTTGAATCCATCCGGGGTTCACAGACCACTTTCATGCTCACCACCTCATTTGAGACTTTCCACAGCTCAGTGACACCAGTGGGATGGATTTTTATTCGTAAACTAACAGTTCTACCACAGAGACTTGAAGTCTCTCAGGAAATCTATTTCTCCAGATTTCCCCCAAGTGCCCAGCTGGCACTGTCTCAGTTACTAATAGTCTGATGTCTTTATTCACCTAAAGTGTTTTGCTGGTTTTTCAGAAACAGAAATAAGAACCTGGCTGAGAATCACCACATATCTGCTCAAAATATAAAGTAACAGATAAACACCCCAGGCAGGGCCCGGGCTGAGATCGCCATAATCAGATATCTAAGATGCTTTCCATTCCTACGTCTGATAGTTTTCCTGTCTTTTACACTGGAAATTCCCTCCCAAGACGCCTTACATGGATAGAGCAGGCTCTGAGTGACTTCTTTCAGTCTCCCAAACTCCAGTCCTCCATCTTACTCCTCAATTTTGCCCCTCCATCTCCTCATTCTTGCTCCCAAAGTGACATCTATCAAAGTAAAAGGAAGTCTGAGCTCCACGGATGAAGTTGCACTTGTCCGTTACCCAGGTTCTCGTCTACTTCTGGGTCCCCAACTCAACCGCTACAGAGATCTGGGTGTTCCCCCTCTTCCCCTCCAAAAAAAAAATTCCCATGACACCCACAACACTCACAATCACATCCTTCAGGTGAGATCACAGCATCCTGACCCCTGCCCTAGACCAAACTGCCCAGGCTGTGTCCCTGAGGACCGGCAATTCTCAAACATCTCACACAAACACCTTCAGTGCAGCGGAAATGCATCATCTGCCAGACGGTATTTACAGAAATCCAATTATTATTTGCAAAAAGCCAGTTCTCTGTGATGTGTCCCCTGGAGCTCTTGATCGACACCTTTCAAAAGCACCTGGTGAGTGCCTCTGGGAGGCAGAAAGGCTGTCCTGGAGCAGCTGACACTGTGAAGTCAGACAAGACCTGGAATTAATTCCTAGCTCTGCTCCAAAATTCTCACCATGTAACCCTGGATAACTGACTTTGCCCAGCTACGTTTCAATTTCTTTAACTGTAAAATTTCTGCAGAGACTCTGATAAGGCAGTGCATATAAAGCACTGGAAACAAAGTGTTAGATCCCTACCCACTCCTGGGGTCAGCTTCAAGGTCGACTTCGAGGTGCAGCTTTGGTTAGAGGAAATCAATGACTGTAAGTATCCAAACTTCCTACCTGCAGCACTGATATAGTAGCTACCATCCCTAAAATTGGTATTTATATTTATTTGCTATAAAAGAAAGAGGGACCGTGTTATGGAATTTGTTGATAGTGGCAAGAAAAATATGCTTCACAGGTCCTAGCAAGAGTAGAGAAAATCTTGAGATTTCCTCTAAACCAACAGTCCCCAACCTTTTTGGTACCAGGGACCAGTGCTCCCATGAGAATCTAATGTCTGATGATCTGAAGTGGAATTGAGGAGGTGATGCTACTGCTGAGGAACAGCTGCAAATGCAGATGAAGCTTTGCTTGCTGGCCTGCCACTCACCTCCTGCTGTGTGGCTGGTTCCTAATGGGCAGGGGACCAGGGTTGAGGACTCCTGCTCTAAACCATTTGCTCTACAAACATCAAGTAGCAATGATGGTAGAAGCAGAGACACAACAAGGAGTGTGAAGGTGAGGAGCATGCATTTTGACTTTAGCCAGAAGTGTAGGTTTAGGTCCTGCCTGTAATATTATAGCTCTGACCTAGGGCAAATTTTCAGGTTATTATTATTTTTTTTAATCTATAAAGTAGGGATAACTCTAGGACCCCTCAGTGATGATTCAAGGATGAAAAGAGATAATGTATGTAATAAACACTCAATAGGTGTGAGCTATTCTTATTAGGAATAATTTTTCGTTCATTTTTTTATTTATCTGGTTATCGTTAGGCATCTATGTGCTAAGCACTGTGCCAGTGAATGGAGACAGGTAAATGACAGTACAAGGTTCCTGCTCTGATCTGCTGGACCACTCCAAACTGCCAGTCTGACACTTAGAAGCAAGGACTGGTGTTGAGGTAGAATATACAGATTATACATGTAGTTGACCTCAGGAGGCACAGTAACATCTGAGGCCTGAGCTACTAACAGGGAAAGGGCCAGCCAATTCTATCAGTGAGAGAGAAACCACCTCACCCACACTTTCAGCAAATCAATAAACACAGGATAGTAAGAAGGTATTAATCTCAGGAGGGCAGCAAAAATAGGTAGGACAGACAACAAACAAACAAACATAACCTTACTGTGGCCCCCAAAATTGTGGCTGGGAGTGGTGCCTGGGAAGGTAAAGAGTATCAAGCCCAGAAAGAATGCCTCTACCTGTCCTCAGATTATGGTGACATTTTAGCTACTGGGTGGGGCAGCCTTCACAGAAAGGAATATAGAGAGGATAGTAAACTTAATTCAAATTTCATAATCTTACTATGAAAAAATGTACTAGAACTGACAGAAGGGGATATATGTTATATTTAGAACTTCAATAATATTTTCTGTATCTCTATATCCATGTTCATCTTTTTATGTTATCTAGGAAGATAAACATCTAACTCATAGTATGTAGATAACCAAAATCACCTTTAGACATGCAAATGTACAAAAGTATTTTATTCTGAAATAGAATCCTCCTTCATAGAAATACAAACACAAAGCATAAAAAATTCTACAAATGGATTCCTTGCTCCCAAAGACCAACATCCCCTACCCCTCTTTGGCCACATCCCCTACCCCACACCCCTTTCAACAATGAATACCAGGCAGCCTGGCTTGAAGAAATTCACAACCACTGTACATTCCTGTCACAGCTGCTAGAGACACAGCCCCAGCTTCAAGCAGAGGCTGCTATGCAGCACCACGCCCCACGCGCAGAGAGAAAGGATGGAAGCTGCACTGAAAATGAAGGATGCACCCCTGGGAAGAGCATCCCAACAGGAACAAAAGGGAACCCCTTGTAAACCTGGCCCTGCGATTAGAGAACAACCACATATATTGGGGTTTCTAAGGCAAGTGAGTTATCAGGGCTAAATGTCTGTTTCTTTCCTTAAAGGTGGCTTAAGAGATGCCTAGAAGGATGGGCGTGGCCCTCAATGCCATTTCACAGGCTAAATTCATAAGAACCATTGCAATCTTCAGACTAGGAAGAAAAAAAACAATCTGTTCTCTGCTTTGCCAAAAAGGAGAACTGGCAAATGATTGTTGGATGTAAAGCAAGTGACATATATGCACAACACACTTCCCACATGTAACAATAGTGTGAGGGCTAGGGTTCATCTCTCCTGAGTTAGAGAAATAAGTATCAAAATTGAGCTTTTGTCCGAATTAGCCTTCTTTTATCTTAGGATGACTTTCACAGCTCTTTGCAAATACAATTGGCATTGAGAAAAAATACTGAGCATTGTAAATGATACACAATGTTTCTTCAAGAATAAGAAGTCAATGATATCAAGTCATGGTAAAAGAAAATAGACTATACTTGGCAAAAATAAAAAATAAACAAATAAAAATAAATAAAAACAAAAAAGATCTCTACCTATCCCAACTCTTGCCCCCCTAAGGAGTCTTTTTCCCCAGGGACCAGGTGGACAGCAGGTAGGGGTGGGGCCCACTTGTGCAGAATGAAGAAGGTAGGATGCTGCAAGAGAAAGAAACCACTTGGCCATCAGTGCACTAAAGGCAAAGAAGCTTCCCCCTGCCTGCAGAAGGGAAGGTCCTGCATGGCAATCACACACGGGGTGTTTCAGGCATAGCCCAACAAGTGCAAACAGACTCATGGCCACAGCAGAACCTAACGGATCCGGGCAAATTAGCTACGGTAGCAGGTACAGCTCTGCCCTTGGGCAGCTGCAGAGCCTCCCTAGGGGCCAGCTGATCGCTTCCTTTGTTCGCCTTGCAAAGATGGAGTAGCCACCCATCCCCTTACTACACACTTACACAAAAACTACACACACACGCCCCTCATTCCCTATAGACCAAGCACAACCGCACTGCTTGGTGCTAAATTAACAAACGTCCGTGATTTTTGCTGTTTTGCTTTTAAAAAAAAAATGCCCATCCCAGCTTGTCCCGCGTCCCTTGCATCCGGGGGCAACATTTCAGAGCATCCTGGAGGAGCCCCGGGCCGGGGCGCGGGGTGGTGCGCCGCGAGAGCGCTTTCTGGACGCGGGTGTCGAAGTGGCTCGGGTACCCGATCAGGGCACGTCCCCCTGCACCCCGCCTAGGGGCCCGCCCGCCTCGCCGGCCGCGGGCGCCTGGGTCTCGCACACAATGGCAGTCGGAGCCGGTGCACGCAACAGCGTTGCGGCGCGACCGCCGACTAAGCTCTGCTCGAAACGCTCAGCCTTTTCTTGGAACGAGGAGAAATGACACGATGAAAACAGGGAAGATGCATCGTGGGCAGAAGAGGGAAAAAGAAAAAGTTGGTCGTTCCGCTACCGCCACGTTCGCTGTCCAGTCCCGCAATGACGCACTGGAATCTACATATACGGGGTGAAGGCTGGCAGGAGGGGGACAGGGTGAGGGCCACCCTGGAGGCGCGGGGCCGAGCCGCGGGACAGGGCTGCGTGCGGTCCGGCTGCCAGCCAGCACCCCTAGAGAAAGGGGTCACATCTCTCCACGCCCCGCCTCACCTAGAGCAAACCCTAAACGACGACGACGAAGCACGCAGCCTGGCCAGGGGGCGGGCAGCACGCCCCGACACCCCGGGGGCGCGGGCGTCCGGGGGGCCCCCTGAGCCCTGCGTGTTCTCCGGGAGCCCCAGGGCGGCGGGACAGGCGGCCGGGGGACCCACACTCTCCGCGCCGCTGTCTGGGCTTCCTCCTCTTTGTTTTGTGTTTTCCCCCCCGCAAACCCCCGGGTCGCTCCGTCGGGGTGGCGCCCGCCGCCGCTCTCAGCGCCCCCGGACCTGGGTCGCGGTCCCTCCCGGGGGCCCCGAGCCCGGGGAGACGGCGGGGAGCGGGGGGCGCCCCGCGGCGTGCGGAGAGACCGACTCACCGTGATCCGCGGGATGTTCTTCTTGCCCTGGTAGGACATGGTGGCGACGGTGGCTGCCGCGGTGGCTGCCGCGTCCCTGCCTCCGCCCGCGCCCGCGCCCTGCGCAGCGCGCAGCGCCCCGAGATCAGGTGGCGCGAGTGGCGCGGCCGCCGCCTCCCCTCGCCTCCGCCCCCCTCGCGGGCTCCCGCCGCGGCTGCCAGAGACAATAGTGAAGCTCCCGGTGCCCCGCACCCCGACCCCCCGCCACACACACGCACACACACACGCACACACACCCCCTCCTGCACTCGCGCTCCCGCCGGGCTTTTCTCTTTTTTCCCTTTTTCTTTCCTTTCGCGGGGCCGGCGGGGCCCCGTGAGACAGGAATGGCTGGTCGGCGACTCCGCCCCCTACGCTCTGAGCCCCACCGACTCTCCTTGTCTGCATGGGCCTCGCCCACTTTTTTCTTTTTTCTTTTCTTTTCGGTGCCTGCGCGGGCGGCAGAGCCAGCCCCCTCCGCGCCCGCCAGGGGACGCGCGCGGGGCGCCGCGGCGCGGGGATGCTGTGGTCCCCGGGGCCGGGAGAGACCCAGGCCCGCTGTCCCTGGTCGCCATCCATCCTCGTTCCACAAAGAGGACGCGGCCCCTCCCGGAGCCCACCCCTCCCGGCGTCTCCGCCAGCACCGCGCGGGCTGCATGGGGTGGCCGCCGCCTTTGTCCCAGCCGAGGGCTGGGCGCCACCCCTGCTGGTCGCTGGGGGTGCCGACAGCCGGCGCGACCCCACAGAAAGCGCAGAACTGGTCAGACTGTGCGTGCAGCCTGGCCAGCCCGCCTCGATCCCGAGGCCATCGAAATGCACGATCAGAAAAATGGAAAGCGGCCCCTCTCACTCCTGGAGAGCCGCGAGGGGCACCGTGTCAGTCAGTTAACATCAACCATTCTCTGGATTTAAAAAATAGGCTCAAAATAATGTTTTTTGTTTTTTTTTTAACTAGACTGCCTGGCTCTCAGAATCGAACAAAAAAAGGTGGTGTGTGTGTGGGGGGGTGATGTTGCTCTGTGCGTAAAGAGTAGAGAAAAACACCTGTGCGGGGAGCCAGACGCCCCGGCGCGTTCCTGGGGTGCAGCCATGGGTTTTGAGTCGCCCATGTGTGCTGCTCGTAACCCCGAGTTTACTTTAGGCAGGTCTGCTAGATGAATGTCACTATGCCATTAGAAGCAAAAACATGCCCATTTCAGCACTGGAGTATATTGTTCTTTAGCTACTCGCTCAAATTAAAGCGCCAGGAGAGGCAAATTTGGAGGGGGTACTGTGAGTGGTGGCTAAGAGGTGCTCCCAGTGGGGAGCTTCCTCAATTCTCCAGAAAAGGAATCTTCACCATAACATTTGGTTTGCTATGCCAAGATTTTAAAATCCTCTCCTCCCATCCCCACTCGATTGTGGAGCCCAACGCCTTACAAAATAGTTCTGTGGACATCACTAAGCATGACTAGATTTGGGCTCGAGATTTTGAATTCACATGTCTGTAAAGCAAGTACACTGACCACACTTTTGGACATCCCTTCCTTAAATTGAAGGCTTACTTTGCAATACAGAAGCTATACAAAGCATCCACAGAAAGAGGGTACAGAATGCTTCAGCTTGGGTTTTCCAGAATCTTGAAATGAAACAGCCTGGTCCCATAATCAAAGGGGAGCCTAAGCCTCCCTGAAACACCCCTGACTTGAGTTAATCCAAGCTTCTGGTTATTCATGGGTAATGGGACTGAATGCACTCCTCACAGGGAAAGCCCACAGCACCACTCTCTTCTTCACTTCTGTGATACTCTAGCTAGGAGGATCAATACCAGGCAAAGGTTACCTCCATGAACTGTTTTGCAAAGCACAGGGGTCGGGGGGAGAAAGAAATGACTGCAACCAAAAGCACACCCTGAACATTTTGCTTTGTTCTTAACGCTCAAGTGCTGAGACCACTAGCCAAGAGTTGTGAAATTACAAAGCATTCTGGGGATTGGCATGCAAATAAGCAGGATTATATTTAGAACAGAGTAAAAGAGAATTAACTACTAGGAAACCCTGCAGAGAGGTCTCTGAATCTTTTCCATAGGTTTTACTGCCCCCAACTTGTTTGAAGGGATCTTGCTAATTCTTCTTAAGATAAACAAAAATACGTAGGGGACATTTACACTCCTAAAGAAATGGCAGTGCTTCCCTCCCCACCCCAATTTTCTGGTTTTCTTTGCCTGTCTTGCATCTTAATTATCTCCTCTGTTATTGCCACTATAATCCAGAACACTCTCTACTAAAGAGATTTATGCCATATTTTTGGTCACTTGGTTTTGTGTGTGCATGTGGTTTCAAATTACAAAACTTCGTTAAACTCTTTGAGGTCAGGTTTGCTTGCGAGAGGCCATGCAGAATAGGACCTGTGACGTGTTTCTCCAGTTCAGACTGCTGTGACAAGCCATGCACAGGAATGCACAAAAACAAACTAATCGGTTCAAGCTGTTGCCATCATCAGAAACGTACAACAAACACTGCTTTTTCCCTCTTTCATTCCCTTCAATCATCTTTCTCTTTCTTAAATCAACGTCAAGTATATAAGATGAATTTGAAAGAAAAAGCCTTCCTTGGCTGTGCCTTTCTTATTCAAGGAGTACGAAGAAAGGCAGCCATCAACACAAGATGCCTCTGTGTCTGGCCAAGAGGGTGAGGCGTGGAAGCAGCATGGATGTTTTCCACAGTAGAATGACTCTGAATGGTTTTCCTTGGATACACAGCAGCCCTTGGCTTTAGGTATCTCAGGAAACTATGAGAGAGGGAGAGGGAGACACAGAGAGACGTAATTTATGGTCACAGAGAAACTTAACTTTGGCCACCAAATCTATCACATCTAGACACTTCCACACCTGAATCAAGGCTACATTATTCTAGTTGCTCACTCCAAAGCTTTGGCATCATCCAAACGTCTTTCATCCAATCCAATTTGCACTGCATATTTAATGTGTCAGGAAATGATATTGATTCTGTCTTTTGAATATATCCATGGTCTCTTCTCTCCATCTACAAAGCTGCTGTCTGTGTCTAGCTATCCCTAGACTACAGTAATAGTAGCAACCTCCTAACTGGGCTCTTTTCTTCACCATCATTGTTCGTTGGTTCATTCATTCATTCATTCATTTGTTCTCACAATTTCACACAATATTTACCTTGTACTTATGCTTACTCTATGCTACTATTTTTCGAGGTACTAGTGTTCTAGAAGTGAGTCATAATAATAATATTCCAGATCTCACAGAGTTGACTTTATACCTTTGTCAAAAAAGTATCACCTATCATTTTTTAGCCCCCTTCTGTGTTTTATTTCTCTTCATGGTAATTTTTACCACATGACATATTAATTTATCATTGAGTATTGTCTTCCTTTCCATCCCTAGAATATAGTGCTCCTTGAGGGAAGAAATATGTCTGTTTTAATAACTTTTACATCCTAATTTTGTGAAATGGGGGCCTTTCCCATAGAAATTGATCAATAATTATTAGGTGAGAGGCTGTAAGAATGTTTAAAATTGTGTCTGAAGAAAAAGCAAACAGATGGAATAAAACCCTTTCTATAATTAAAGATCGTGCAGTTAGAATCTAGATTTAAGAATATTTTTGCTTCTCTAAGTCTTAGAGTTTCCCGATTCTCAATTTCAAAGCAGTTGAGTTCAAGATGGTAAGGAATCACTTTGCTAATATGATACAGATGCAAAATTCCAAGGCAACACAAGGCCAAACAATGGTTCAGTAGAATAGATTTGGTACTAGAGCACTGATTAGAAAGCTGATGCTTTGAAAGGAACTGCTATCAAAGTATATGAG
Organism: Cynopterus sphinx; assembly: GCA_030015415.1. Taxonomy (NCBI): domain Eukaryota; kingdom Metazoa; phylum Chordata; class Mammalia; order Chiroptera; family Pteropodidae; genus Cynopterus; species Cynopterus sphinx. The sequence continues at coordinate 21,654,608 of CM057387.1, read as the reverse complement.
AAGATCGAAGCCTTGTGTTAAAAAATTTCTCAAAAAAAAAAAAGAAAATTGATACTGAATTCAGAGGGAAAAGTATGGACTACAACCCAGAATGGTATACTCTTTTAAGGATCTGGACTCAGGGGGAGAGGGACCTCAGTTCATATTATAATTCATGCACTTTCTACTTCTGTGACTTTTAGCAGATTACTTTAACTTTCGGAGCTTCGGGTTCCTCATCTCTAAAATGAGCATCTTATTAGCTACCTTATAATGTTCTAATAATGATTTATTAAGTCATTCAACTAATATTTATTGAGTACTTACTATGGATACCTGGGTATTAGGGATATAAATATCTGAATAAAATAGACAAAATTCCTGACCCCTTGAAGCTTCTGTTTTAGGGAAGGAAAAAATCAAGAGTCAGAAATTGAAGGATATAGTGTTTAAAATAATGGTAAGTGCATTGAAGATTACAAAAGAGATGGGGAGGTAAAAACCATTCTAGTGTCTTAAGGATGGTGTAGGACTTTACATACAGAGGTCACAGAAGGCAGGTGAGAAGATGGTGACAGTGGAAGCAGTGAGAAATATTTAGATATTGGATATATTTCAAGGTCAAGCCAGCAGTATTTGCTGATGAATTTGACTGGAGTGTGAGAGAAAGGGAAATCAAGGTTTACACTAAACCGGAGCAGCTCAAAAGATGAAGGTGCAATGGGGAAAACTGTAGGAGTGGGATTTAGGAGAAACACCAGGAGTAAATTTGTGGACATTTCTGTTAAACATCCAAGTAAAATGTTGAATATGCAGGTAGATATTTGAGATTAGAAATCCAAGGGAAGAGACAAATATGGGGGTTGTTAGCCTCTAGATATTATTTAAAGTGACCATGCTGGATGAGACGACCAAAGGAGTGTAGATAAAAAAGAAATCTGAGGAAAGTAAGCATCCTGAGGGGAAATGAGCAACTAAGAAAAGAAGCAGAGAGAGTGGTCAATGAGGCAGAGGGAACATCATGCAGGTGTTATGTTCTGACAGTCAAGAAACAGAATTATTTCAAATCAGAGAATGTGTTCACTTAACTGCTGTTGACAGGTCAAAGAAGATGAGAGCTGAAAGTTAATAAGTACATGGAAACACTGGTTACTGAGGACCTTGACCAGAGCACCTATAAAATAAATATCTTGCTACCCATCTCACCATGTTTTCTCTGTGTGTGTGTGTGTGTGTGTGTGTGAGCATGTATTACATTGTTCAAGTAATATTTACTGAGTACCTACTATGTGTGTACCTATCTTAATGAAGTTGCGGGTGAAAATCAAAGTGGAAACTGAAGACATCTAGGATAGGCAACTCTTTCAAGGGAGTTTAGTGCAAATGAGGCAGGGAAATGGAGCTGTAACTAGAAGAGAAAGTAGAATCTCACATAAGAGAAATGATATCATGGTTGTACGCCAGTGGGGCTAACTCGATTAAGAGAGGAAACTTCATGGTGCTGGAGAGATATGGGACAACTGCCTGTTCAATTCTTGAAGAGGCAACACAGGTGACATCTAGTGTTCAAACGTAGGGCTTGCCCCTTAGCAAAGAGCAAGGATGGTTTCTTCATAGTAACTAAAGGAAAGAGTATATTGGCACAAAGACAGGTAGCTGGGTAAATTTCAAGGAGGGAGTTTATAGAAGTTCCCTTGTGACTGTGTCTATTTTCTCTGCCATCAGCTAAGACAGTCTGGGAGAAGGTATCAGAAGTTATAGCGGAGAGGAGTTGGTATGAAGTCAGTTTCTAGGAGAATAAAGAAACTAGGGAAATGTGGTGTGATCAACTGGCAGCAACTAAGGATTCCCTTCATTCAGTGGCCATGAGTTTAAAGAAGGACCCATAAGCATGTTATGGATATTTCTCTAGCCATGTACAGCTATATAATGCAAACATGGAGTAGGTAGGGTGTGCAGTTTTACAAGGACTTTGCTGAGAAGGGAGAGAAAAATTCAAGGCAATTGAGGATAAAGCATGGGACCTAAGCTGGTTCAGATAGAAAGGAGGGCACATATAGTCTATAGGAGAATAAAGCACAGGAAACATATTTAAGATTAAATAAGATTATTCGTGCACAGCTCACAGTAAATTAATTAGATGGTGGCCATTCCATTACTTTTAATGTTCTTATTATTCTTTGCTTAAGCCATTTATGTCAAGGACTGTATCTTATTTATCTTTGCAGTTTCCAGTTCTTTTATCTTTTATGATGCTTGGAATAGAGTAAAATCAATGGTGGCGGGGGTGGGGGGTTGCAGAATGGAATTGAGTAGAAGGGAAAGTTATGAATATTCTGTCTTCCTTTTAATTGCCAAAATATCTAAAATCGTGCTCAGTCATTTATGCAGTTTTGACTATTGAAAATATTTTCTACTTTTTAAAAACAAATTTATATTTGGTATATTAACATGGGGAAACATTTTCCCCTAGTTCTGATTTGAAAGGTGGGAAAAAAAATAGTCCCAAAACAAATACATAAGAGATTTGAATTCATAAAACCACATACCAGGCCTTTGTGAACTTGTCTAGGCAATTTTAATGTGAATAAATACATACTTAATCTCAAAACTTCCCATGAACTCATTTGGGTCCATTAATTTTACCTACAGTTTAACAAAGCCATCTTAGTTATGGACTTAGTGTCACAGAATAAAAATCAAAATGATGATTAGTCTATTAATAGAAGTAACCTGATAAACAATCCTACCCTTGATATACATAAGGCAAAAAAAAAAAAAAATATAGCCACAGAGAAATACCCCCATGGGCAAACTTACACCAGCATGAGCAAGGGGTGCAAACCTCCCTTGCACAGATGGAGTTTCTCATTCACTTCTTTAGAGGAGAATGATTCTGATGGCCTCTGGCATTCTCTGTAAAATGTGATGGCAATTTATTTCAAAGCCACAGGCAGAGCAAACAGCCCTGCCATTCAATCCGATAAATCCTATAGGACCTGAGGTATCTGTGGTGAGCAAAGTCACCACAGGGAGGTTATGCAAGTCCCAATATGAAAATCACAATTGGTACCCCTAGGATTCTGGAACAGGAGAATTATGTACTACTTGAAAAATAGGTCATTGAGTGGTACCAGAGCCCGGTAGAAATGGAAGGAGGATCAGGTTCACGAAGTGACCAGACAGCCAGAAACACCCATCAAGAGCCAGGTTCTATCAGACCTAGCAAGTCATAAGATCAAATTAGCCTAGCAGCAATTCATTGTAAACATCCAAGATTGATCTTGAAAAGGGCTAGAGGGCACAAGTTAACTACTTGAGCAGGTGGTCCAGTCTCCCATGTCACCCACTGCTACTGCTCCAGGCACTTCCTGTTATGAACTTCTATGGGCCTTACGGTCGGAGCCTGGCCTGATTAACAAATAGGTTGGCTTGGCACCTAAAGAAAACTGAAAATGGCCACATGACAGTCCTACTCAGGGTGTTGTTGAGAGAATAGTGAGATCTCTTCCCAATGGCCATAGCTTCAGACAATGCACTTAGTCATTCATCCACTTTGGGAAAAAAAGTGGCTCGCGATTATATGTAGACTCCTCAGCAGAGTTGAAGTGTTCCTAGGCAGCTCTGCTGCTGAGGGGATAGGTTAAAAGGTCAAGGAAAAGGAGGCCTTGGGTAAAAGTATATGGTGGACCGATGGCATTGGGCTTGAAGAGTGAAGATCATGTTTTACATGGTAATGCCCTCCACAAAGCATTCATCACAGAAGAGGCAATAAACAATAAGGAAGACAAAATGACTCAGTCAGCTGACATGAGCCAAGCTCCATCATCAACCGCCCTGATGTTGTCACATGGATGGAACAGAAATAGTGATAGGGATAGAGGCTATGCAGGCAACCAACACCTTCTCACTAATGCTGACCCAGCTACTGGCGCTGTCAATCGTCCACCCTGCAAGCAAGAGAAAGCAACACTGCCTCCTCAATAGAGATACACACAGCCACTTGGTAATTAATTGACTACATTGACTCCTTTCGCATTGGGAGGCACAGTGGTCCATTTTTATAGAAGTGAACACATATGCTAGGTATGGATTTGCCATCTCTGCTGTTAGGGCCTCAGTCTCCACTACTCTTTAAGGCCTCAAGAAGTATTTGATTCACTGACATGGGCTCTCACATCATATCACATAAGATCACAAGGCCTGTTTAAGAGCAAATGAGATGCATGAAAGGTCACGTGACTATGGGATCCACAAGTCATATCACATACCACATAACCCCGAAGCTGCCATCCTAAGCATTGAGAAGCAGCCTGTGAAAGGCACAACTGAAGCACCAATTCAGAGAGGATTCTTTGCAAGGATAAGGCACTACCCTCCAGGATGCACTGGGCATTTTAAAACAATGCCCTCTATATGGTGCTGTGTCCCAAAAGGAAGAATACATGGATTCAAGAACCAAAGAGAAGCAGGAGTGACTCTTTTTGTCTTCACTCCCAGGGACACAACTAGGAAATACGTGCTTCCCACCCTTGTAACTCTGGGTTGTTTAGTGTCTTTGCCCCAAAGGGGAAATGCTTCCACAGAGAGCATAGCAAGAGTCCTACTTAAGTATAAGTTACAGCTGCTACAGGGCACTTGGGGCTCTTTGTGCCCAGTGACTAAACAGGGAACAAGTCAGCATCCTTGAAGAGCCCTGATTATCAGGAGGAGATAGGGCTGCTGGTACACGGTGGGGGCAGGCAGGCGCCGCATGACATCCTTGTGATGCACATGGTTCTTTTAGATACTGCCTTGCCCAGTGCTGATGGTAAATGGACAAGCATGTCAGCTCTAACCTGAGAAGGGCATGGTGAGCAGGGACTATGACACCCCCAGAGATGAGGGTCCAAGTCCCAATACCAAGTAAACCACCTGGACCAGTGGACAATCTAGAGTATGATTGTAGCCCTAAGACCAGCTATGAGAAAAGAGGCCTTGAGACTCCCAAGAGAACAAGAGAAGAGGTACCCCCAGATCCTAGAACTTACACAAGAAAATCGGAGCAGTGCAAGGAGCAGTCTGCAGTCGATGCTGTGAAACTCCACCTGGCTCTCGGTTCAGGACTGAAGGACACATTCCCCCAGGTGCTCTCAACCCTCGGTGGTCAGCCCTTTCTGGAAACTGCCCTTATCTAAGGTACCCACCCCTGAAAAGTCAGCCTGATCCTGTCATTGCTTAATGTGACCATACACAGGCCTGGCAACCTAGCCACAGAAGGTGGCTGGCTTATCCAGTTTCAGCTAATGCTTTTAAGACGATATCACAGCTCAGCTTCCTGCTCTGCTCAATCCTAACCTAAACTTCCCTTCTTTCCCTTCCCCTTCCCTTCCCTTACACAGATGTTGATCCCACTGATACTCCTTATAAACTTCCTGCATCCTATTTTCTTTCCCAGAATCTGCTTTCCAGGAACCCCAAACTGCAATAGTGAGGCTGATATTAAATTAATATTAACATGTGCATGATATCCTTATTTAGTCGATATTTTTAAATGTACAGATTTTGCACTTCAAACTTAGATTCTTTTTAAATTAGAAAACCCGACAATTCTGAGCTATGGACACAACTTGGTGCCCATCAGCTGGAGGTGGAATACTAGCTGCCTTTTGAACAGACTATGTATTCTCCAATTAGCCATAATGCCTGCTGCTTCCTCTTCCTTTACAAAGGGCTGGCCTTCCATGCATCGTATGTTCATGCCACCCCCCTGGCTTATCATCATTTGAATTTCTGAAATCAGATCACTTGGAGGCTCCGAGTTACTTTGGCCTTAGAGAATAGGGACTCTGTTTCTCAAAGATGAGGGGTGTACTTTTCCTAAGCAGTCTGGTGCCTGTTCAGAACTGAGAGAGCAGTGAATTGTCTTCAGGGAACAATCCCTCCCCAACCCACCCCCACTCCACCCCAACAGGGCCCCAAACCAGAGGACTGAATCCCAGAACCACCAGACCCTCTGCTAAAAGCATGTTTGAGAATCGGCGCTGGAACTGCTGAAACTACAGTGAAGTGCGGTCAGTTTCACCCTTGGGCGGAGTGGAAACACACATGATTGGATTCAGATCCCTCCATGTACAGCACAACAGCTCACTCCCAGATGAGGGATATGAGACTCGCTCTTGGATGGAGGCTCGGAAGAGCCAGCCAACCCCCAAGTGCAAGGCTGTAACCCCGTTTATATTTTCCAGGTTTCCCATCCGTCTCCAGGAAGGGACTTTGGCTGTGTGTCCTTTGTTTTATTTCCTCTGGTTTCCTGTACTCAGCTCCAGCAAATGCTCCAGGGCCACAGGGCCTCATCAGCCTCTGGCTTCCTATCTTTATAGAGAAGTAGGAATGGCAGAGACATATGCCTGAGGGCCCCGTCTCAGGTTTCTCTAAACAAATTCCCAAAGGAGACAGGAATGAAAAATGGTGCCTCTTGCACGTAACTGCTGTGTCAACAAACGAGTACTTCTTTGTTGGACGCATCACCTCTACACACTGATTCCAGATGAAACTCTGGATTTCTGACCACAAGAAGCCCAATGTTAGATGCTGCCCTGGTCCCTAGCAGAGTTTTTGGTCAGTTTTGAAAGTCTAGGAACTAATTTTTCATTGGAGATAGTGAACATAAGAGGCAAGAACCAGAGACTGAAATGCATTAAAACTTAGATTTTCCAAATTTACTTCAAAAGATTTAACTTTGGAATTGATAGCCTGAAAAATCTTCTAAGATTTACTTGCCTCACCTATAAAATGGGTCAGCAGAAGAGCTGAGTAGATATGCCTATTAGAGAAACATGAGGGAAGAGGCCTTAAGAGGCAGAAGGATGAGTTGATTCCTTTAAAAATAGTTGCCAGACTATTCGCATAGACTGATTAAAAAATAGTTTTAGAGTCCCAATAAATGAAAAGTGAGTGAATGAAAAATGGAGCCCCTCAGTCAAATACTAATCTTGCCTCCCTGCTGTAATCATATACCAAATAGATTAGGACTTTCTAGATTTCTAGCACAGTATACTGAGCATCTTCCAGAAAGAAATGCATAATTCATTAATGCATATTTTAATAAGTAATCAAGTCCTGTTTTCACTGCTTCCTAGCCACAAATAATTTGCAATGACCTCCAAAATCCCCACAGTATTGCTGGCAACAGAGGTGACATTTTGTTATTGATACTTGCCTAGTTTATCCAGTCTGTGGGAATTCCCTGTAGCGTGAGAGAAAGAAATGTATAAAAGAGCTAGTTAGTAGAACAATGGTTCTGTTAAGAGGGTTTTAAACTAATGCCATTGTGGAAAACAAGTATTATAAACACCATATATTTTTGGCTCAGCCCTAATTAAAATTAAAACCAGGAGGCACTTTCTTTTTCTAAGCAGGAGCCCTGGACATCACTTGAAGGGGTAGCTATAAAGGAAAAGGTTACTGAATCTTTATATATTTACTATAGAATTTAAGATGAATCTATATTTGTTCCTTCTTTTATCACCATAAAATTGAGCTTCTCTCTAAGTTCTCTAGTTTTTGTTTTTATAGAATCCAAGATCTCCTGGCTTCAAACCTTGGAACAGTAAAAGTTTCTCACAGGAAACCACCTCACCACGAAGTCTGTTGCAAAAGATCCAACAGAAAAGAGATTCCACAGAAAGCTGATTTGACTTAACTTTGTGCTGACATATTTACTATGATCTTGCTAACTGATTATTTCTCATTAACTAACATAAGATGGGAAAGACAAAAGTATGGGCAGAGCTAATGACCCTCACGTGACATTTGTTCAAGTAAAATAGAAAATAGCCCATTAACTTGAGAACAGGTAGGCTATTTTCCATGACTACATCAATAAAAGAGAAAAATATCTGAGGCAGCCAATTGCCCACCACCAGGGACAGAGTGGGGGACAGAGTGGGGGACAAGCTGCTCTTCTTCTCTTGATGAATGACCAGTGGAGAACCCTCAAAGTAACACCACATCCTGGGAACCCAGGCAAGCCACACACACACACACACACACACACACACACACACACACACACACACGCACGCGCACACACACACACACACACCTCGCTCCTCCCCAACCATCCCTACCCAGACCCTTCCCCAGGCTCTGGAGAGGTCTGCCCTGAGGCCAGCAGTAGTCTCCTTCCCCAGGGCTGTAGGTCTCTCCATCAGTGATGGCTCCTAGAGGGTGGTATCAATAAACCCTCTTGACTAGTCCCTGGGTCCCCTTGCTTTCTTCCCTACTAAGCAAGAATCTATTGTGACCTTGATCATGACAAAGCAGGAACCTAGAGATCTCGTCCTGGAGCTCAGAAGTGGAATCCAACTCAACTAGTCACACAAACTGGTGTTTCAGTTCCAGTCCTGCCATGTGCTAACTGTGGCAGCCCTGGACAAGTTCTGTTAAACTCAGCTTCCTCCTCTGCACAATGGGGATAACAAAGCTAACTTACATGGTATGAAAATTAGTTGAAATAATAGAGAATACCTGATATTTTGTGAATGCTCTGAGAAACTGTATTAATTAGATTATCTGAAATACTGCATGATGTTGCCCAAGGTCCAGAGTGTCATTGAGTGAACCTAGTCCAAGAGAGACAAACAAATTCTATGGGCATATATTCTTGCACATTTTTTTCCTCCAGGGTGAGTCTCCAGTATTCTTCAGATTCTCAGTGGGGTACCTAACCCAAATGTCATAGGTTCTCACTGAGATGACAGTGTCTCCCAATCCTTATCTCCAGCCAGACCAGCTTCAAGCTCATCAATCCACATGTGTATGGGATGTCTCCATCAGAGTGACCCACAGGCATCTCAGCGTCACAGTAGTGTACCCCATGGTGGACCACCCAGATCCCCCTTTGGGAATAAAGGCGATAGGATCTCAGCTGCTACAAGTGCCACTGTGAGAGGCTCCCAATTGCCAGCCACTTTTGAACATGGCTTCAACTAAGCAGATTCACCTTGACTGAGATAACATTGCCTTGGGGTGCGGCCCATATCCAATGATTACACAGAGCGGAGGCCTGGCCCTCATACCCCAACTCAGGACAGAGCTACAGGTCTGTCCACTTTTCAGAATTCCCCACAGGGTCAGCTGAGGTTTTGCAGTGAGGCTACACTCTCCTACTTAATTCTGCTCCCTTCCCTTCCCTCCCTTTCCTTCCCATCCACTGGTGATGATCTAACAAACCTTCTGCGTGTTAATCTTCATCTCATAATCTGCTTCTTAGGGAAATTGGAACACTTAACATGTCTCAAATAGGTTCCAGAAGCTTCTGTACCTTCTCCAATGCTTTCTAGTTCAGCTGGTGATTCTTAACTGACCTTTAACCAGAAACCAGGGGCCTTTGTCTCTGGTGCTTTTACATTGTCTGCTCCCTCCACCTAGATCAACCAAAACCAATTTGAGTCTTTCTTATCTTTCTTATTTACATCTCACTTACCTGTCCGTGAATCTCCTATCATTCCCCCGTACGATCATGTAAAAGTCTAAAATTCCTCATATGATGTACTGAACTCCCTATACTTGGCCCCCGCTCATCTCTGTGGCTTCATTTCCTTTCACTCCTGAATGCCTTCGATGAATACATACCAACATATATATATTATATGTACATGCATGCACACATACATACATTCATAAACAAACTCAAATTAAATGAGTGCAGAATCCTGAAGAACTAATGGGTTGGTTGGGGTGGAAGAAAGTTTTGTATGGACTCATTTGCGAGTCAATTGGATATAATTTAGGTTCACTCTTCATGAAAATACCTTGTTAAAAAGTGAAAGATAACAATCTCAGTAAAACAATTAAAAAAAAAAAGAGGGATGATATTTATTAAAAAGATTCAAGTATAAGTAACCAGACAGGCTGGAATCAGGATCTGTTAGCCACGGTCTCTTTTACCTTCTGAGGCCTCCTAGTCATTCACTCAACATTATTTACATTGCATTTTTTTCTCAAAACATTTGGCCACTCCATATTTCTTTGTTCTAATCACATTGAGAGAATAAAATGAGTACCTCTTGGTTCCAGTTGCCAAGTGGAAAGAATCTAATTGGTTCTGCTTGAGTCAGTTGAAACCCCACAACCTAATGACCTAAGGAGAAGGGGCGGAGGAATCGCAATATAAACACTACTGCCAGGAGCCCACCCACATGGACCTAGATGCATTTCTCAGAGAAAAAGAAGCCATTATGATTTTGGCAGAATCCAAAAAGAAGACTAGTGTTCTGATTCTTATCTGCTATCCACACAAAATAAGGCAGATAAGGGTGCACAGAAATTCAGACATCATTTCTAAGGAAAAGAAAAAAAAATGTTAAGTTTAAGACAGGAGCTGTCTAACAAGTACAAGAGAAAAAAGATTGAGATGAATTTTGCAAAGGTGATCCTTGAAACTTCAATCTGCCTGCTCGCCACATGCTAATAAGCATTCTCAGTCTGGAAGTTACCTGCATCCAGGTGCCTCTTTCTCTGGCCCTGCCTTCACCTCTCTCTCTCAGGCTTCTTGGTCTTGCTTCTGATGGTCTATATTTCCATTTCTCTTTCAGATCTTCCAAGATCAAGTCCATGAGGCCATAGCAGCCAACCCACTCAGTCCCACAAGTTAAAGCACGTGAGTCGGGAGAAGTCACACAATTTGCTCACCTCTAACCCCACAGTTAGTGACACAATCAGTGTTGGGCTCTGACTTCAGTTACACACTGCCTCTCTTCAGCCTAGATAGATATACAGAGGGGTGGGGGACAGAGGCAGGGTTCATGCCTTGTTCAAACCTTCAGCAGTACTAAGTTCAGTCTCAAATGAAAAAAAAAATTGTGCACCATATCAAAAGAGATGGATAAATGCTGAACCAGAAACAAATACTATTCTGAGATCCAAGGCATACAGACAAGGTGGTGTTGTGGAAAGAGGAAAAAAGTCGAGACCCAAGTTTTTGCCACATCTGTTTCATTAACAAATTGTTTGGCTCTAAGCAATTCACTTAACCTGTCCAATACTTTAATGGAGAATAAATTATTTGTTTCCAACCTCTTTGGGCTAATGATCAAATGAGATCATGGAAATGCCCCTTTTTATGGAAAAAAAAATGTACTCAGAAAGGCTATATGAACACCATGCCTTATAATTATTTTTCCATCATGTTACAAACATGTCCAGGACCCATATCTGCTCAAAAACCTATTTACCATCGTTACTTTCCAACTATGACTCTCCTTTAAGTATCTCTCTGTTTTTCCAATTATGTATTTCTCCAGATGCATATGTTTCTACTTTTCCAGGCTGATCTCATTTGTTAATTTCCTGTCCATATTTCTAATCTCTCTAAAGTTGCTCTGTACTATGTCTCTTCCTCACCAGTGTCTACAACACCATCCTATTTACCCTCATCTGCAGATATAATTACCATAATAGCTTTACAGCCCTTTTCCAAGCCATTACTAGTAATGCAAAATGAAATGTGTCTGAAGTTGATGGCTGCCGACTCTTCCCGGAACTTTAAGTATGACTTTTTTTTTTTCTTTTTTTTTCATCCTGTTGGTTTTTTTTTTTTTTTTTTTTCCAGTCAGTTTTGAGGTCATTTCTCATGGTTCCGAGAACCTCCTAATCCAGCTTAAGACTGTTTGGTTTGGTTTGATTTTGATCATACGGGAAACAGACTTCTTTCTCCTGCTCATAATAAAATAAAGTAAAATCAAATAAGGTCTACCATGCCAACACATAAGCATAGATCAGTGGGTTTCTTTTCAGATTACTCCTGTCTCACATCAGTTGTGAGGGTGCTCACTGTAATTCTGTCTCTGTGGATCCAAAAAATCAAGGGGACCTAAGTTTTCCGAGTGGAATTCCAAATTCTTGTGTTTCTTTCCAGCGAAGAAAACCTGCAGCCAATTCCTCCATAAACCAGGGGAATAAAATGCATAATCTTTGAGGCTCGCTACAAAGAAAACTTTTCCTTGTTGATTTTCTCAATAATTTGGCTGACACTAGAGTTCCTCCTTTGCTTCCATTATAGCACTTGGCAGTTTCTAAAGAGAAGAGTTTGAAAAAGAACACAAAGACTAATCCATGGGTGAATAAACTTCAGAAATGGTTTCGATGACATATTATTGCAAACTATTTTTTTTTTAGCTTGGAATTAGTTTTCATTTTGTTTTTTAATTGAGTTCAGCATGCGGCACTTTGTCTTCTAATCTCTGGAATATATCTGTTCACTTCTTACTGAGCACGTCTGGCAACGGACAGTCTCACCAGCAATTTTGCCTTTTTACAGTTCAAGTTCTAAACAGTTGGAAATCTCAGTTGAGTAAAACCTTGGAACGCTTTCTGAACTATCATAATGATCTCCAAATCTCATCTAAAAATATATCCAAATTATTTTACATACAACAAACTTAGAAATGCTGAATTTTAGTTTCTGAGTACAGAAGAGAGAGAAGCTCTAAGAATCTTAATCCTATAAGTAAGTTCATTGCAGTGTTTGAAGAAAAGTTGAATTTACATCCATTCCTTTCATCCATGAAAATAGAAAAGCATGAATGTGGGACACAGATCTGGTTTTCTGTCTTGGCAACATCAAATACTTGCTTTGTGAAACTGGGAAAATTTCCTAACCTTCTTGAGTTTGTTCCTTCTTCCATATAATGGGGATAATACTATTTCTATCACAGAACACTATTTGGATTAAATGAGCAAAATGGTGGCTCATAAATACAGTTTCTGGCACATGGTAGGTTATAAGTCACTGTCAGCTGCTTCCCTTGTCTTCCTACAAAAACAATGGCAAAATCTGTCATCTTGTATTAATACACATGACTCACTTTCTCTTAACAATATCACCAGGAATTATAAACTGCTAAGAGGAAAATGTTTTTTCATAAATTTTATACTAAGATAATAATACTATGCAGGAAGCATTCTAAATGCTTTATATACATTATTTCATTCAAACAAAGGTAATTTTACTATTTCCATTTACAGAAAAAGATGCAGAAATTAAAATCAGTTAAATGACATCTTATTTAGTAGATGGGTCAGGATTTATTGTATGTTAAACATTATACACAATGCCTGCCACATGGAAAATTCTTAATAAATATTAGAAATTTGATTAGGAAATAAGTTTTTTGTGATACAATTAGATCCTGGCTTATAATATCTTTTACCTATTTTACCATATTTATTGAGCTATAACTCACATACCAGAAATTCACCAATTCAATGAGATTTTTAGTATATTCACAGTTGTACAACCATCACCACAATCTAAGTGTAGTATATTTTCATCCCTAGAAAATTCCTTTATTTTTTTAAATCTGGATTTTCATAAATTTCTTAAGGGAGAAATTTATCAAAACTGTTACTTCTCTCATACATAGTTGGTTAGAATATGAAATAGCACACACACTCCAGGAAATCATTTGGCAGTTTCTTGTAAGACTAAAACATGCACTAACCTAGCAATTACACTCTTAGGTATTTATCCGAGAGAAATAAAAATTTATATTCTCACAAAAATTTGTACACGAATATTCATAGCAGTTATATTTGTAATAGCCAAAATGTGTAAACAACCCAAATGTCCTTAAATAGGTGAATAAATAAATAGTCTGGTACATTCACATGATACAATACAACTCAGCAACAGAAAGGTCAAACTACTGAGAGAAGAAAAAAATATGATGAATTTTATGGGTATTACGCTTAATATACAAAAATAACTTTACAAAGTGATATACTCTATGATTCCATTTATATGACATCATCAAAATGACAAAACTTTAGTGATGGAAAACAGATTACTGGTGACTGGGGAACAGAGTTGAGGTAGGTGTGACAATGAAGAGGTAGAATGAGGAAGTTCCTTTGGAGTCATAGAATACAATTCTGTATTTTGGTTGTAATGGTGATTATAGGAATGTGCATTAGATGAAACTGCAAAGAACTACACACATGCACACTCGCACACAGAGATGCATGTCAAACTTGGTGAAATCTGAAAAAGGCCATGTTAAATAGATAACCTTTTTGTGCCAGTTTTAGTTTCCTGGTTTTTGGCATTGTTATATAAGATGTGATCACTGATGAAAGCTGAGTGAAGTGTTCAAAGAACTCTATGTACTATTTTTGCAACATCCTGTGAGCCTATAATCATTTCCAAATAAAAAGTTAAAATAATGGCATTTCAAAAGGAAAGCTAAATGAGTTTTGAAGAAGATATCCAGATATGAAAGCTGGAATGTATATGATTTTTGAGAACAGTCTTAGGATTGACACACTTAATCAACATTGCTGAAGACTTGACAGAAAGGCTGAAATCACAAAACAAATTGCTCAAAGTGAAAAATTATTCAAGGAAATGGAAAGAATACCTTGAAAGAACAAATAAAAGCAGAGCCTAAAAGCTGTTTATAAATACAAGCTAAAGAATAAGTAAAAAAACACTTTAGGAAAGGTGGAAGGATCATAGTATTTAGAAACTACAGGATTAATCCCACATAAAGAATTGTCTTAACATGTTATCATAATGGGAACGATGACTCAAACTCTTGAAAACACTCTTAAAGGGTTTGGAGTGGGAAATTAAAGTGAAAAAAAAAAACCTGAAGTTAATTTATTTGGTTATAAGAGCATGAACACAAAGTAGCACCAATGAACAAATCTTCAGAAATGAATGAATGATCATTATACTGCTTCTACGGATGATAGTAATAATAAGAGTAATAAATATGAGAGTAAAATTATTAAGCACTATGTGCCCAGGAACTTTTATAAATGTTTTACATGTATTAACTTATTTAATTCTTATACAACCTGCTGAGATTGATACTCTTATATGACCCTTTTTATAGCAAGAAAGTGAGCCACAATCGTTTGTTACCTGACCAAACTAACATAGCAAGCTGTGGAGCTAGAAATGGAATTGATATAGCTACAAGTGGTTATGAACCTCATTTTGAAATTCAAAATTAAACAAAAGATATCAATTGATCTATAATTTTAGCATGGAAAATTAAGCCCTAAACTCTAAATTTAGGCTAAGTAGATTCTTTCAAAAAAAAAAAAAGAACACTACTTAACATGAACTCATTATTAGAAATTACAAAACACATTAGAAATAATTTATCATAAGCAAAATTTAGCAGATATAATAAGTATACTCCAAATTTCATATAATAAAAAAAAAGATAGATAAAACAAAATTGGTACGTTTAAATTGACAAAATTCCCAGTACCAACGAGATTTAAGTACAGGATCAGAATAAGACACTATCAAAACAAACAAACAAAAATGTAGATTTCAAAAAAAGGGAAAGGGCATATGTCTTCTGGAAATTAAAAATAAAGAAGACAATAAAATTAAATATGTAATGAACAGTTAAACAGCAGATTAACTGAAAAGAGAATTTGTAAGCTGGAATGTAAATATGATCAAATAACTAATTGTGATAAATGAAAAACATAACAGAGAAGCTAAGATGTCTGGACATTAGTGAGATAATACACCACCAATTTATAGGAATTGCAGATAGGAAATGAGAGAGAATAGAGATAGGCAATACAGTGATAATGGCTAAGACATTTCCAGAATTGTTGAAAGATGCGAATTCTCAGATTTAAAAGGCATGTTGAGTTCACTGCAGGAAAAATAAAAATACCCAAATCTTAATTAAAATTGCAGAACTCAAAGACAAAGAAAAGATGTTAAGGCAAGCAGAGAGAAAGCAATGTTACCTACAAAGGAATTTTAATTCTGAAATCATATCAGTTTTTGAAAGACTCCTGATATCTTTACATATCAAACACCACCCAATACAAGGTTATTGTTTAGCATATTTTATTTATTCTAATTCTCATAATCTATGCAATTTACATTTGGACATAATAATATTCCCTTTGTACACTCCAGACAGTATTTTAAAATCTCTACCGTGTGATGAATCTAGTTTTAAAAATGTGATGAAAGAGATTCTAACCTTGACTCCTCCAACTGGAAGCTTTTTGACCTTGGGCAAGTTATTTAGTCTTTCTGTCTCATTTCACTTATCTATAAAAAGGTAGCACTCGTAGATTATGATAATATTGTGTGTTTTAAGTGAAATGATACATGTGAAATGCTTATAACTGTGTCTGGAATACAGGAAACACTCAATGAACGTTAGCTAGTGTTATTATTGTTATCATATTTCATTTGATCTTCACAATAGCACTGCAGTAGAGATTTGGTGTTAATTTTTCCAGAGAATTGTATTACTTGATATTTAATGGCCCATTCAGAATCCCAATTAGACTTTTTAGAGCTAGGACCAGAATTCATGTCTCTTGTGTCCTACCATTTTGAGCTCTCTTTTAAAGCACTGCTCTTATAAAAAAATGTGTTTCAATAAAGAATTTATCCTGGGTATCCACTGCATGAGATAACACATCTCTCAAAGCTTCAAACACTTCCTTTATGTTTATTGGTCTGTTAGAGGTAGTTTACAGATCTTCTTAATACACTCTGACTTTTTTATTTTCATTGCATCTCCAGGCTGTACACATTGGTGTCTGGACCAAGCATTCTGTTATGCATAATTCTATCTGTAAGGGAAGCTGGAAAATGGAGTTTTGCTAGCTGGGCACACTGCCACCCTCAACAAAATCAAGGTTGTCTAAGAAAGAAGACAACTGATTATTGGTTAGACAAATGCCATGACATAGAAGATGTGTGGTCTGAGGAGCAGATGGCACCTTTGGAAAGAAGGAAATAGCAAAGAGAATACAAGGGGCTCCCCAGGGTTTGCGGCCCTGCACATGCTCTGTAAGGCTCTGCATACTTTGGTCAGGCTGACCTTTCTGCTTTACCTTTTGCCCAACTAACGCCTTTACTATCTACAGGATTTCAGGTTCTTAAGCATCCATGCTTTCTCTTTTATAGATCCTCTACCTGGAAACACCCTCCCTTCGCACTCCAACCTCACTCCCATTGTGTGTGTGTGCACACATACAGACCAGCATATATTTCCATTACCATACCTTACGTACAGATTTTGCCATGCACTGAGGCCATGGGAAGATTTCCCTGTCTCCCACACTCTGGTTCAGCTCCCCATCTGTCTCTTAGCCCCTGTGGCCCTTTGTACAAATCCCTATTGGAACACCTATCACACTGTATTGTGTGTTCATGAAGGTGGCCAGTCTCTCTCCCCACCATTTTCTAAACTTAGCATTTTAACGGAAGAAATTATTCTATTTTCACCACGTCAGGTTTGCATTTTACTCATTTTTGGTTCACCTATTATTTGCATGTGATCTAACAGCTAATGGGGTGACCAGTAAACATTTGTGGAATAATTAAATTAATAAATTCAACTGAATATTTCAGGATTTCATTTAAAAAATGGTGCTTCAGGCAGTAATAATAGTTATCGTATATTGAAAGTTTATGAAATGTAAAGCATGCTGGGTTTTGAGCTTTACATGAATTATCCTTTTCAAATTTTTCCAACAACCATATGATATATATAATCATCATGCTCTTTTATAAGTGAGGAAACTGAGGCTGATAGAGGCTATTTGCCCAAGGTCATATAGAGCATTGATCAGGAATTTGAACCCTGGTCGTTTCTACTCCACAATCAAAGTTCTTAATTACCAGGCAATGTTGCTGAAACTCAAGTTGGCTGTATGTCCTGAGAGGGTGCTGCAGTGTGAAGCTTTAGAGCGCTGAACAGCTGTTAGGTTAATACAAATCTTGCTGACTCCGCAAATGTCTTGACAGACATTTTGTCTGACAAGAGAAAGAAAAGAGAAAAGTGAAAGGTTGGAGCGGGGGAGGTGTTGTTCTTTCTTTGGGGAAAGAGAGGAAGCAGGATGACAAATGAAGTAAACTGAGAATCCGCATCAGAGCAACCACAGATCCCGTCTAAAACAGGCGTTTCATCTATCAGCACCATTCTGACAACCAGCTAATTAAACATCTCTCGGGAGAGGGTTCCCATCTTGACTCACAAGGGCAAGTGCTGAGTTCTGAAGCCTATTCTCTACATGGGGTTGAACAAAACTAGCTTCCCAGATGGCCTGATAATCCCCGAAGCAAGCATTAACACTCAAGTCCCCCTGGAAAACAGGCAAATGCAGCAAATTATACAGAAAGCCAGATTAGCATAATAAGAATAATAAAAGCTTACATTTTATTGGGTACTTGCAATCAGTCTTAAGCAACTGAGTGGTTATTTCATTTAATCCTCCAAAGGAATATAATGAGATAGACATTATCCCTATTTTATAGACATGGCATGAAAGGACAACATTTGTGCCTGTCAGTTGCCTACTGTTCCAGCCCCAACCCCATCCTTCTATATTCTATACGCTCCAACCTCTACTCAGCTGGGATTCATCAAAACTACATTACCCAGGACCCTTAACCAGCTAGTTTCCTATTAAGTTCTGAAATAGAAGGCAGAAAATGGAACAAGAGAACCAAATAAAGGGAAACAGAGCTTTTCTGTGCATCCCTGTTCTGGCAGCATCACTCATTATGGCTGCGGTTGTCTCTAGGCTCACTTCCACTCTCGGGTTTGCAGCACCTTCTCAAGAGCATCAGGATCAATGAGACGAGGTGTCTCCTCAGAAAACTGAACACTGACCCTCTAAGTACCCCAAGTCCAGAAGCGCTGTCTTTGTTTACTGAGCCCTGGGTGGTTGCTGTTTCAAGTAGTTACGACCTCTGGATTTACCGCTATGTTCCTTTTTGCTCTTTCAGCTCCCAGCATGTCTACACTCAATTCTCTGTGTTAAATCTATCTGAGGTACCTAGGTTGGGGTCTGTTTTAATGATTGAACAATAAACTTATGGAAAGATGTTAAATGTGTCCAGTGTCACACAGCTAGCAAGCAGGAAGGGGCTTGCAAATCAGGTTTTCCACAGACATTTAATTAGGTAGTTTTATCTGCTGTGGGGAGCTAGGGCCACAGCTGATGACAATTTCTCAGTGCTCACATAATTATATTTTTGTTAATGATAACATGTATATAATGCTTTAGCATTTGGAAGGAATTTCATAGCCATTACTTCGTATGATTCAGAAAGGAGAAATATTATAGTTAAGGGTATAACCCTTGGAGTAAGACAAACATTAGTTTAATCTTGGTTCTGCCACATAATAGCTGTGTGATCTCTGGCATGTTACTGAAACGTGTTGAAATTTAATTTTGTTATCTATGAAATCTGGTTACTAGAACTACCGACTTCGAACAGCTGTTGTGATCCTTTAATTAATGTAATATATGTGTCAAGAATTGTGTAGGGTCTGAGATTTTATCCTACTTACAACCGAACAAGTTAGTTTATTACTATTTCGTGGATATTTACAGAAGACGGGAGACTCCTGGGTCAGAGACAAACAGCTTCATTACTCATGACAAAAGCATTAGTCAGAGTTTCACGTTGGCTTTTATTGTTTGCTCATGCTTCTCAGTTCTCACAGGGATGATGCAAAAGGCCTAACATAGATGTGTGCATACACGGTGGATTGCATTATAGACACTGTGTTTGGGGGATTCAATATTTTTACAAAAAACTGAAGTAAGACTACTCTTTGGGGAACATGTTACATTATCTGCCATGCTTGCTCACTGAAAACACAACCATGAGAAATAATCAAGGTAAAGAGGAGCATAACCAATAAGGACTTAAAGGGTTACTCAAAGCCCGTGGTGGATTGTCTCTTCCAACCAAATTTGCTTAGTACTTAGTAATGACACAGCAAATAGTCATTATTATCACTGTCACTGTGAGTCTCATAAAACCCAATCACGAAAGAATACTTGCCCCAATCTATAGATGAGGAAACCGGCTCAGAGAAGTGAAATAACTTGCTCAATGGTAATACCCTTTAGGCAAGTGGTGGCTCTGAGTCCTAAAATCAGAAATCATGACCCAAATCCTAAGCCCATTCCTCTCCATCCAGATGCCTATTTGTAAAAATAAGTGGCACATACCATTAGCTCAGGGCTGGCTGCACAGTCTGTGGGATTTGGGGTTCACATTTCTAGAATTCTTGAACTTTAGAACCAAAGTGGCCCTAACTAGAATCTATTCTAGTGGATTCTGAACTGTGTTTTCCAGGGACCTGGCTGTCCACTGACCTTCCTCAAAGATGATCAAGGGTAGGAAGGGAAGGACGGAAAAGGCCCTCTGCCAAGCTTCTCCTTTCACTGAGGGTGTGCATCAGATCACTTTGGATTTTTTTTTTTTTTAAGAAAAAGTATGCTCCTTGAAAATCTCAGATCTAACTCGTTTGTTTTAAAGACGAAGAAGCTAAAGCCCACAAAGATGAAAGGATTTGGCCAAATTTACACAACAAATAACAGAACCATGTCTCGCCTTTGCCCTCCAGGCTTACAGACAAATGTTCTTTTACAGGCTGGAGGTGGCCTCAGATAAGTGTAAAAGCTGTTATAAAATGAGATGCACTTCTAAAACCAGACAGTATCAAGCCACTATCAGGAAGCTATGCACTTTGAATTGCCTGGCTAGACATGACAATGATCTCTTCTACCAGCTAATGCAACACAGTGCCTGGAGTCAAAGAGCTTGGTGTGACTCCCTGGTACACTGGGTAATGAGCTAGCTGATGCTCATTCATTCACTATTCCATGCAAATATTCACTGAGGGTCTATTACATGCCAAGGACTGTGCTGATTCCCAGGGATACAACTGTGAAAAAGGCAAATTTTGAAATAAGTTACTGAAAATTTCTATTCATTCATTCAAAAATAAGAATTAAGCACCTATTATAGGTCAACCACTGTGTTAGGTACTAGGGACATTACCTCCCAGGCTAGTGGCTAAGAAATAAACAAGAATCTGTAATACAAAATGATAAGTGTCAAAGAGAGATATATTAAGTACACAGAGACACCTCACTCAGCTTCGAGGACCCAGGGAAAGGTCCCTGGAAATACTGAAGATGAAGTTGAGATCTGAGGGGTAGAGAGAGAGAGAGTAGTCCCATTACCTCAGCTATAAAATTAGAATAATCTTATCTTACTCTCAGGGATGCTATGATGTTCCAAGGAGATACACTGGTCCTCCCTTACCTGTGGGGGATATGTTCCCCAGTGGATGCCTTAAACTGCAGATAGCACTGAACCCTATAATTCCTATGCTTTTTCCTACATATATCCACCCATGATAAAGTTTAATTTATGAAATAGGCACAGTAAGAGATTACAAATGATAACTAATAATAAAATGAAACGATTAAAACAATATACTGAAATAAAAGTTAGGTGAATGTGGCCTCTCTCTCTGATAACTGACCTGCTATCCCAGACTGCTAGAAGCAGGTAGCACATACAGTGTCCACATGGTAGGCAAAGGGATGATTCGTTTCCTATGCTGGATGGAGTGGGATAGTGGCAAGTGTCATCACACTACTCAGAATAGCACGCGATTCAAAACTTATGAATTATTTATTTCTGGAATTTTCCATTTAATATTTTTCAGACCACAACTGACCTCAACTGAAACAGGGAAAAGTGCAACTGTGGATAAGGGGGGATTACTGTATTCATGCGTCCAGCCTGGCTCACGGGGATGGCGTTACATACTACTTTCTGTCCCTACTGTCACACACACAGGAGCTGACCAGGACCTATGTCAGTCTGTGGCTAAGGAACAACCAAGCCAGCAGCCCACATGGGAAGAAATCTGCATCTGCAGCCTCACTAACATCAGGGGCCGAGGAACCAGGCCCAGACACTGGCCTTGGAAAGAAGCCTACACTGCTGGCCACTTCGTTTGGGAATTTCACCCTGCGGCAAAGACGGCACCAAATATAATTTTCCTCCTGAAGTGGTTTCCTCCTGCACCCCTCCTCTATTGTCTCCCCCCACCCCACCCCTGCACCAAATGATTTATGTCTCAGTGAAGGCCTTCACCCCTTTGTAGTCCATCTGGCCTTCCTGCCTTAGCCTGCCGGGAGGGTGTAATCCTGTGTTTATAGCTTTACGGACAGTTTCCATGGAAATTATGACAACATTACAGCTACTGTGGAGCCACATCATTGCTGATTAAATGAGGAGACAGAGCTTGAAAGGGGAAATTTGGAATTAAATATCAACAACCTGAATCCTTAGAGACAATAGCTAGTTTTCATAGCATTGTTCCCATCAACAAGTAAAAACAATAACAAACTACTATTGTTCTTATGTTGACAGTAGAAGAAGGGTTATTTCGCAAATCTTTTGTGGCAGCTATGACAACTACAGGCCCCAAGCAAGTGTTCACTGGCAATATTCAGAAAGGAATATTGCACTCGTGTGTGGAAATTAAAAAAATACAAACAAACAAGCTCATGGATACAGAGAACAAACTGGAGGTTGCCAAAAGTGGGGACGAGGGGTGGGCAGAATGGAAAAAGGGAGTCAAAAAGTACAAACTTCCAGTTATAAAAGAAATAAGACCTGGGATGTAATGTACAGCATGGTGACTATAGTCAACAATACCATATTATATATCTGAAAGTTGCTTAGAGAGTAAATCATAAAAGCTCTCATCACAAGAAAAAAAATTCTGTAACTATGTGTGGTGATGGATGCTCACTAGACTTATCGTGATCATTTTGTAATATATATATATGTATCAAATCACTGTTATATACCTGAAAATAATATATTATATGTCAATTATACCTCAATAATAATAAAATAAAACCAAACAAAATAATAAAATTTAAAAGGGTAAGGTAAAACTCTAGTTTAAAGAATCAAGGGTGTAACTTAAATAACTGAATCCTGAAAATTTCTGCCGTGTCACACAAGACCAGGCAGGCTACAACTACATCTGATTTGGCGTGGTTTGTCTACTGCTCTTTCAAATCACTGCAAGAACTTTGTAAGGAATTGGGAAATAGAAATGTTTAATTAAGGAAAGGGAGTGGTCAGCATCACTTAGTAAGTCCCAAACGTTGAGATAGTGAAGATAATAACCATGGAACTGTACCTCCATTGGGGGTTTCTCTCCAGCATTGTCCCTTACTCATGCTGTGGCCCATACTTTCTTCCATGAGAATTAAGTCTCTCTTTTTTTTCAGTCACCTATGTTTTGAGGTTAACTTGAGCAGGATTCTCATCTTTGTAAGAGAAAATAAAAAGTTTTATTTCATTTCAAAAGCAATACAAGGTCTTTGTAAAAATGTGGAAAATGTGCTAAAGAAATAGAATAAAAACAAAGTTATCCATTATCCCACTGCTCAGAACGATACTACCGCTAAAATTTTGCTAAATTTCCATTTAATTTTTTACTGTGGCTGACAGCATGGGATAGGGGATTTTACAGAATTCTCGCTTTGCAAGCTGTTGGAGCTCGTGCGGCTTATTTAACCTCTCAGAGCTTCAGTTTTCCAACCCATGGAGTTGATAACACTTTCTTTCAGAGAGCTAAGGGACTTAACAGACCAAGAATAATTTCTCATGCTGTTATTATTCTTCTGCATCATTTTTAATATCCCTATAGTATTCCATCATAGGAATATGCCATAAATTATTTATAATATCCTGTCACTGGATCACTTAGCTGTTTTATATGTTTACTATGACAATACATAGAGTGGCTTCTTATCACCTCTAGTCCTTCCTTTTGTTTCCTATATACTATTCAGCAGAGGGGTTTAAGTCAACTAATTTGCACCAAATATACTGAGCACATGTGACTGTGGTGGACACTGAGAAAGAGCAGTCAGGAGTGAGTGGTGAGGACCTTTACAGAGCTGAGCGAGTAGGTAGAGTGGACAGCATGCTGGCTGGGAAATAGGCAATTGATTCTTAGCTCTGCCCACCTCTAACCCCCTTCTACTAACTGCATAATTTAGACGAGTGACCTAATCTCTCTTCTCATTTGTAAAATCAGTGTAATTATAGTTCTTCCCTCCAAGGGTTTTGGTGAACAGATTAAATAAATGTTAAGTGCTCTAAAAAGTGCCTTGGTGCAGCACTATTCACAGCAGGCAAAAAACGGAAAGCCGAATGTCCACCGGCTGGTGAGTGGATAAGTGGTGGTATAGCCATGCATGGGAATAATATCCAGCCACAAAAAAAGAAATGAAGTATGGATGCACGCTACCATATGATGCACCTTGAAACGTTGTCCTAAATGAAATAAGCCAGACCAAAAAAGGAGGAGGGGTACATACCATATGTCTCCATTTATATGGAATGTCCAGGAAAGGCCAATCTATAGACAGAAAGCAGATCAGCAGTGGAGCAAGTAATGAGGAATTACTGCTTCCTTTGGAGGTGATGGAAAAGTTCTAGAACAAGGTAGTGATGACTGTACAACACTGTAAATGTATGTAATACCACTGACTTGTACTTTAAAATGGTTAAAAATGTAAATCTTATGTTATATATTTTTTACCACAGTAAAAAAACAACAAAAAAATAAAATAGTGCCTGACATATAAAAAGCACTCCACGATTTTTATTTTTCATCCATATTCCCCTCTCAAGGTTTCAGTTTTCATATTTGTAAAGTGAAGGGGACAATGATCTTTGAAATTGCTTCTAACTCTGAGATTCCACAGTCTAGTTGGATGCATCTGCCTGGTGATGAAGAATTCTTTCCATGAATATCCACTTCCTTCTCTCTCCCTCCTCTGGCCTGACAGAGACCCAGTGTCCTTCTCCTGAGCACTCATTTTGAAGCTGTCATCACTTCTTCACGTACCTAATGGATCTCTGATTGCTGGTGGCCCTGAAGAGGCTTATAGCAGACTCTCAGTAACTATCTGTGGACACATGAGTGGACAGAAAAATGAATGGAAGAGTGAATGCAGAGCCACTGGGACTCCCCACATAGCCTCAAGTGGAGGCAGCCTTTGCCGAATTCCCGAGCTCCACATCACATAGCTCGCAGTGAGCACACCTCTTCCAAAAGGTAATAAACACCTTCCCTAGTACACCCACCCTTTCCCTCAAAATTCCTAATCACACTTTTATTGGACACGTCATTATTTCAGCTCCCAAAGATCCATATTTTTAATCCGTTGATATGTCTTAAAGGTGAGTGAGACTAGCATTCTCCCCGCTCACTATGTCACCATCTGCCAATCTTCTGTGAGGACTTCTTTCCCACATTTACCTCTCCTTTTTGTGGTTCTGAGCTGTTTGCTGCCTTCACACGTCTCCACTTTCTAGCACTTCAGCAAAGCCATATTCTAACTTTGACCCCCTTCTTCCTCATCACTTGGACTTCCTTTATTTCTATCATTTCCAGGTGAGCCTCTTAACCCTTCCCCATTCTTCTGTCTCTGTTCTTTACAAAGCCTTGTCACCACTTCACAGATATGCGTCCTCTACAAGGTCCTGCACTGTTCTCCCCTTCATTGTCAGATATGTATTTTTAATTTCTTCCTTCAATCTTAGACATTCCAAAAGAAAAAATGAGTGTTTCTCGTGAGCCTTTTAGAGTGTCTTGTTTAGTTACCAAATCTCCTTCAAATATCTGAAGTTTTTCACACTGAAAGTTGCTAGGGTTCATTCTGCCACTCTCACACATGTGCGCACATGTCCCTTTTCTTGTATGCAAGACCAAGGATTGACAAACTATTGTCCTTAGGCCAAAGCCAGCCCACTATCTGACTCTGTAAATTAAGTTGAATGGGCACATAGCCACCCCATTCATTTACATGTTGTCTATATACTTTTGCTATACGAGGTTTAGTAGTAAGACAGACACTTAATAACCCACAAAGTCTAAAATATTTACTATCTGGACCTTTACAGAAAAAGTTTACAGACTCCTGTTATGGACAATGAAGAGACATCTCAGCCTTTATTTTCAAATTCTTAGCTGACAGCATGCATTGCCAGGTGCTGCCTTCATTTCAAATCCTCCACACCCATTTGAAACTCCCTGCTCTCCACCCTGTAATCTCACTAAAAAATTAGCTAAGAGTACCACTGGCTGGCTTCCTGACTCTCCCTTGGTGGTGTGTAGGAGAAAACTATATCTCTGGAAAGGTTTTCCCTCGCTACCAACTGTGTGAGATATCATCATTTATCAACTGTATTTTTATTTCCCTTCTCACTATGTATCCATTTGTCATACAACTTTCCATTTCATTGTTTTTATTTATTTCTAAGTGATAGGATGTGGGAATATTAGAGGAAAACAGCCCCTCCCTACCAAATCTACCTAAGTATTGCGTCTTTTCTTATTGGACATAGGCTAGCTGCTTAAAAACAAACCAATAGTTCTGTGCTTGACAGAGACTGTGCAGAATGGGCAGTGAGTGGACTTGCAAGGCCCTGTAGACCTGGGATTTGTGCCTGATCTCTGCCACCTTCAAATACTGTCTGCCCTTGGCAGGTGACTTTAAATCAGGCTGACCTCTCAGTGAGCCATAGCACCCAATAAAAATTATCATTGGGCACTTGGGGCTTCTCATGAAACTGTCCTACTCCCTCTCCGCTTTTTCCTTCCTTTTCTCTATCTCCTGGATGCTTTCTAGGGCCTTATAGCTTCCAATGTTTTCTGATTTAGCAACTGTGTTCACCTTTTGGACTTGACCAAATTCTGCTTTGCTATTTCAATTCTGTGAGCCACATCCTCTCACTCTCCAGAAAGTCCCACCAGTTAGTTTTATTTTGGATAATCCTCTTCGTCAAGTCAGCTCTCGGTGCTGGACCCCATTCAGTACCGATGCTTAGCTGCTACCACATAAAAGGAGAACAGCAAAGTGGTGTGTCAAAAGCAATCAGATGGTCCTAGAGCTTAAATCTTGACTTTATCTGTTTCTAATTATATGATTATACGACATCAGGTAACTTCTCTGAGGTTAAGTTTCTCCTCCAGACTATGTTGATATTAATACCTATTTTGTAGAGTTATCATGAGAATTAGAGAGTGTGTCTTGCATAAATTAGTTCCATAAATGAAACGTTTCATTTGGATGTAACTTAAACATCATATTTTTCCCTCCAAACCCAAGGAAAAGTAAAATCCCGAGAGATGAAGGTTAGAGTGACTTTTGTAGAGAAAAATCCTGTTCCTTTGGTTGATCTCCTTTTACAACTTTAACTTTCTATGTTTTAACTCCAGCTAAGATTTAAGATCTTCTTCATCCCACGTCTTTTACTTTGTCCCCACTTACCTGGCTCTTGTGACCCTTTAATATCATCTGCTGTTAAGCAACGTTGCCCAGGCTGCACTCTTCTTTCTTACAGAATTTACACAAAAGGCTTCCCAGGCTTTATACACCTAGAGTCCTGCCTGTGAAGTTTCATATAGAAAGTGACCGTCCCATGCTCCGTGTTCCTGTAGCATATAAATGACCACACCACATGTTGACACCTCTAGGAATTTTCCATTGTCAAAGAGTCGTGGAATGAATATGTACAAAGATTTATCCATTGTCTCCTTATTTACAACAGCAAAGGAAAATAAAAAGTAAAATCAAAATTGAAAAAAAAAACTTAAATATCCAATTTAAAAGTAATTAGTAATTAAATACGTAATACCTCCCAATGGAGCACCATAAAGCCATTGTAAATAATGCTTTAGAAAATCTCTGATGCTCTGAAAAGATGCCCTAACAACTTAAGTTTAAAAATATAGTTTAGGGTTTCCAGTCTAGCATGTAAGGAGCTCTCTCTTAACAATAAATTGCCACTCCATCGTAACAATAAGTGAAAAGTTGAGCAAACTGACAAATCGATAACTCTTCTTAGGTTCAGCAGAAAGCTGAAGTCACAGGGAAAGCCACTGCCCCCAAAATTAGGGAGACAGGTAGATACAGAGAATCACTTACCTGAGCAGAAACCCAGAAGCAAATACTTTCATGGGAATTAACCAGGGCAGGGAAGCCTGACCTGTAGTTGACGAATTGTTGGTGGCTCAGTGTGGACAACTCTAAGAGTTAAAAATTCCAGGGGGACCCAGCTATTGGAGGGCCCTCACAGTTCTTCAACCATCACCTCCAAGAGCTCTACTAGGTCCTCACAGTAAATAGCAGAGAAAAATCTCCTGCTTCTGGCAGGGGGAGGGGATAAAGAACTATTTCAAAGTACACCAGACCATTCTGTTTTCCTTAACAAAGCCCACCTTCTGGAGAAACTATTTTCCCAGAGCCTAACCTACCTGAGGAAGAAGGGGAAAATCCAAATCAGCCATCTCTGACCTTCCATGTGGGAGAAGGGAAATGCACAATGCCAGCCCCATCCCGATCCTGTCCCACCTAAAGGGGGAAGGCACTGAGAAGCATGGTGAAGTCCATAATCCGCAGGCACGAGTTCACCAGGAGACTGAGTCCTAATCACAGGAATATAGAATGCTCCCATCCCTCCATGCCTTACTCCTGTATTACTTATGGTATATGTATTGGAGTTCATTTTACCCACTGTGTTGTGTCCACCTTTTAATAAAAAAAAAAAAACATAAGGCATACCAAAAGGAAAAAGAATATGGTTTGAAGATACGGAACAGACATCAGAACCAGTGTCAGATATGTCAGGAATGTTGAAATTATCCAACCAAGTATTTAGAAAAATCATAAGTAATATGCTTCAATGGAAAAGTAGACAACATGCAAAAGCAGATAGATAATGTAAGCAGAGAGATGGAAATTCTAAAGAATCAAAAAATGCTAGAAATATAAAACACTATATGAAGAATGTCTTTGATGGGTTCTTAACTAAGTTAGACACGACGAAGGAAAGAATCTCTAAATTTGAAGATATAATAATAGGAACTTCCAAAACTGAGCGGAAAGAAAAAAAAACTAAATAAAACATAACAAAATGCCCAAGAACTATGGGACAACCACAAAATGTGTAACATGCATAAAGGGAATACCAAATGGTGAAGAAAAAAGAAACAGAAGCATTATTTAAAGCAACAATGACTGCCTGCTTTATTGATTAACGTCAAACACTAAATTAATGTCACACATCAAACCACAGATCAAAGAATCTCAGAGGACAACAAAACAAAACAAAACAACCATTTCTAGGCATATCATATTCAAATTTCAGAAAATCAGAGATGAAAAAACCTTCTAAGAAGCCAGAGGAAAAAACACCTTACCTAAAGAGAAGCAAGGGTAACAATTACATCTAACCTCTCAGAAACCATCTGAGCAAGAAGAAAATAGAGTGAAATATATAATGTGTTGAAAGAAAAACCAGCCTAAAATTCTGACCTTGGGAAACATCCTTTGAAAGTGAAGGAGAAATAAAGACTTTCTTAGACAAACAAAAATTAGGAAATTTTTTGGCTACGAATTTGTAGATCTGTCTCACCAGAAATGTTAAAAGTTCTTCAAAGAGAAGGAAAATGACATATGTCAGAAACTTGGATCTACATAAAAAAAGGAAGAGTACTGAAGAAAGAATCAAAGGCAAAATAAAATATAAACTTTCATTTTTTTAATTGATCTCACATAAATAAATCCAATAGCAGCAATGTATTCAGTTATGCATGTGTATACATATATATTTATGCTTATAAGTAAAATGTTTAAAAGAAAAATTAATTTAAAATATTTTGAGCTAAATATAGTAAAAATACAGTGCTTAGAGGGAAATTTATAAAATGCATACATTAGGGGAAAAAAGTCCTAAAATCAATAGTATAAGCTTCCATCTTAGGAAACTAGAAAAAGACAAATTAAGTCCAAAGTAGGCAAAAGAAAAGACAGAATAGACATTAGAACATAAATCAATGAAACTGAAAACAAGAAATCAATAAAGAAAATTAACAAAAGCAGGAGTTGGTTCTTTGAAAAGGTTAATAATCAATAAGCTTACTGTCAGGATAACTAAGAAAAAAGGAGAGATGACACAAATTACTAACATCAGAAATAAAAGAGGAGGCATTGCTACAGATCCCATGGATATTATAAGAATAATACAGGAATATTATGAAAAACTCTTATGCCCACAAATTGGATAACCTAGCACAATGACTGCTAACCAGCACCAGGTCTGTAGCCTCACTGCAGCCTTCAACAGTTCTGAATTTTTCTCTTAGATGCTAGTCCATAAAAGAACATATATCTTTGAAGAACTGAGAATGACAATGAACTCATTAGTGACTATAGTATTACAACCACTGACTTATGGCTTTGGTCATACAAGTATTCAACCAACTAGGTAGTCAAGATGAGCTACTGGGGTACAAGAAAAAACTCAGGATTGCTATTTGTATTTATAAGAATAGCTCTTCCTTCCTAGTTTTACCTTTATTTGTATTGTATCATGGTCACGAGATATTAGTACATTATTTGTACATAATGTGTATCGATGCACATGTGGGTAAATCTACAGGCAGAGAGAGCATGTTCAAAACTTTTTGCATAGAGATGCACAATCAAAAAAGTTTATAGACTATTACCAAAGTGACCATCTGGTCTAGTCCTCTAACTTTAGAAAGAGAG
Source organism: Cynopterus sphinx (assembly GCA_030015415.1). Classification (NCBI taxonomy): domain Eukaryota; kingdom Metazoa; phylum Chordata; class Mammalia; order Chiroptera; family Pteropodidae; genus Cynopterus; species Cynopterus sphinx. The sequence continues at coordinate 21,624,176 of CM057387.1, read as the reverse complement.
AAACTAAAACTCAGAGAGAAAGGAGGTAACATGTCCAAATGTAATAGCTGGTTAAAGGTTGAGTCTCCAATAGCTGAGACTGCTAATGTTTTATGCAGCTATTTGGGGTTTAGCTTTCTTTTCGGCCTCATCTCATTTTTTTTGGCGGAGTAGAACTGTTTTGTGAATGTCATATGAGTCCACGTTATGAGTACAGATAAATTTTAATATTACATATTCCTGGAAGTTTAATATTAAAAAGTGTTCATATACCTAAAGGGAACTTTCACCTCCTCTCAAAAATGAAAGGCTAAGCTTCCAGTCACAGATTGCGTTCTCCTCAGCCAGATTTCCTATCCCTAGTAAGCATTATCCACTATCTCACAGAAACATTAGTTGAAAGGATAATGCCCAGTGGCAATAAATCGTAAGAAGAATCAGCTATTGAAATCACTGACAGAAAAGCAACACAGGCAGTCTCTAGCTGTCTTAAACATTACTTACAAGAGCCGTCAGCAACATCCTAACTCCAGGGACCATTACTTTGAGGGAACTCTGCCAATCGAAGCATTACTTGGAAGACACATTTTTATGTTCCTCAAATGCCCAGTGTCAAACTAAACAAAAGTTCTGAAAGGTTCCAAACATTTCCAACTTTGGAGAAGTTAGTACACTCCCAGATTCAAGGGTGGCCTGAGGGCCAGGTAAGCAAACACCTTTTTTTTCCCCCCCTAGCTTAAGTGCAAACGTTCACTTGTCAGAGGAGCCCGGTAAAATTAATTTACACTGCAGGGTTTGGATTCTGATGACTCCAGAGGGCTTTATAAACCTAGGATTCTATTTTCAGCCATCTTTCCTTATGCGGTGTAGGGAGGAGAACATCAGTGTCTGAATCATTTTAAGACTTTTCACCCAGAACCAAAAAGGCAAATGACAAATAGTGAAAAAGTGAAGAGACACATCTCATTGGTTTTGAATTCTTCCCTCCAACACCTAGAACCCCTGCTGACTTCATAAAGGAAACAAATTGCACAAAAGTGGCCCACGTGGGAAGCAGGGAACTAGAAATGACCCACAGCGCCTGAGAGAGAGTTATTGATAGACCCTTGTAATCATAATGTCATTACTCTGTTTTCGCTGGATGAGAGTCTCTGTAGTGTCATTTGCTCTTGGCTGACCATATAACATAATTCTCCTCCCTTTAGTAATTTCATTTCTAGAAAAATTCTGGGAACCATCTCGAGAAATGATGGAAAATATTTACTTTCCACTTAGAATTGTTTTTAATGCTTCTATTGTCAAAAATTATTAACAAAAACTGCATGAGTCAACCATGGAAGATTTTGGCAGTAAGAATGCCTATCTTGAGAAAAATCACACTATAAAATTTAACAAGGTGTTTACAGATAGGTCCAGAACCACAATATAAATACCCCGTCGCATCTCAAACCTGGAATTTAGCATTCATAGTATAACTCAGAAATATTATTATTCTTTTATTCTACTAAACACTTTTGTTATTTAATTCTTTCATAATTTATGGATGAATTAACTAAACTTATTTCCTAATGGTGGGACTAATGAGTAGATATGCTAGAGACAAAACATCTTTTGAGTTTACCAAGACATTTTTAAAAAACTTCTTTTGATAATTTTGCAATCAACTTGGAAGAACAAGGATTTTGCAGTTACTGTACTTAAAGGCTGAGTGAATGCTTTCCAAGCATCTTGAATATTTGGGCTGGTGGCAAGATGGAGGAAGGTTTCTAGAGGTGTGTGGAAATATGTCCCTGCCATGCATTGTAGTAACATGTCAGGTGCAGACACAATGGTCAGGCTCATTGCATTTAAATAAAGCAGCCTCTCAGTCTGGAAAGACGATGGATTCTGGAATTAGAAAAATCAGTTTGAATTCTGGCTCACCATTTATGATCTATGTGATTTGGGGCAAACCACTTAGAGTTCCTGAGTTTTGATTCCTTTATCTATAAAATCATTTTCTTTAAGAGAAAAAAAAATGGAGTAGGATATGTATTTATGCTAGATACATAGAAAGTGCTTATAGAGAAAGACTCACTATCAAATCTGCAGGTGGTCCAAAGCTTGGGGTAGGGATGCTATATCACAGAATTAAGGTTCAAAATTATCATGGTATAATAGAAAGATGAACTCAAATGGTGATGAATATTATAGTGGGAAGAAAAATAAAATTCTACAGTTAGTGTTTTTTTCCCCTTTTGGTTGTAAGTTCAGTTGTACCAGCATAGAATGGAGAGCTTATGTGGAAAAGTTTCTGAAGGCTCAAATGATAGGAATTTACTATGGAGACAACAGTAGGACATGGACACTGAATTATCAGGTGTAATCTTGTACTACAGAAGCATATGTTGTATATAAATCGAGGAAGTTAACTAGCCTAATGCACTTTGCCATGGCCATGCCCATTTGGAACACTGTGTTTGGTTCTGGAACTCGTACTTTTGAAAGAATATTTACAAAATAAAGTAAACCCTGAAAAGGAAATCAGAATAATGAAAGGCTCATAGAAGGAAAAGATGGAGAAGCTAGAAATAAATATAGGTGGTAAAAATCAGACTAATAGCAATTAATACATATTGAGTACTTATTATGTGCAAAGTAGTCCAAGATGCATGGTTATAGTCTCATAATTTTTAAGGGTTGAGCCAGGTTTCACCCTAGTAATCCATGCCCAGGTCTAGAAGAGATACTGAAGCAATTTTCTAAGTATATATTTCTAATCTCTCTCTAACAGGATCGTGGTAAGATTGCACTCTCCCAAATCTTTTGAAGTTGGACACGGACTGATGATTTGCTCTGGCCCATGAAATGTGAGCATAAGTCATATTCACGACTTCAGTGTGGGAGGTGACGAGTCTGTGTGCAATTTGCCACATGCTTTTCCCACCATGACTATGTGGTCATGGAACCTCCATCAGTCTAGGTCTCTGAGGGGCAGTGATGAACAGAGCTGCTCTGCTCATCCATGCTGGCCAAGTAACAGGAGCAAGAAATGAACTGTTATTATTTGATTTAAGGCACTGACATTTGGGGATTGGTTGTTACTGTGGCATTACCCAGCCTTTTCTAGCAGATACACAAGTCCACATGCTTAAAATCATTAAAATACTTCAGAATAAGGAAACATAGTAATTCATATATTTCAAGAAGTTAGAACTAACAATAGTTTGTAGAAATTACAAGTGGGCAGATTCAGGCTTATGTGATTTTTAAAAGTAAAATTGCCCAAAAGTTGTTTCATGAAGTAGAGAGGTCCCTGAAAATGGCAGTGAAGCCAGATGATCATTTTGCATTTATATACCAAAATAAATGGTTTAATTAAGGAGTGGCTTAATGTATTAAGTTTTTATGGAGCACCTCTAATGTGCCAGGCATTTTAGCCACAAAGATAAATCCAAATACACAACCTCTATCCTCAAGGAAATAATCGTGAAGTAAAGAAAGTGATAACCTATGCTGTCTCTTCTGTGATTCAACCAAATTAGAGATAATAACATGGCCTGAATGAGCTGACAGAAAGCCCGAACATACAAATAACCATGTAGCTCTAGAAATCCTGCTGATGCTTAGGTTGTATTATTATTTTTCAATTAGAAGCCAAAAGTACAGGGTTTACAAAAGAAAAGAAAACGAGAGAATTGCTGGGTTTAAAGGAGGAACATTTTTCCTCTCTCTAGTTACCATTTTTAATCTTGCAAACCCGGCATATTATCTGGCTTACATCAGGGGTGTTCCAGCAAGGGGAATAGCACTGACTCACAGCAATTGTTACTGACCTTTTCCATCCCTTCTTCCACCCCTTAGAGTCAGGAAAGGAACATTTCAACACTGATCAACTCAGGCTCCTCTGACAAGTGAAAGTTTGCACTTAAGCCTGAAGGGAGGTAATAACCATCTTTCAAGGCCATTCTTCAGTTTAGAAATCAGTCAAACCCTTTCCAAAAGGTCTAAAGTTTTTAATAAAAGGGTATTTGAGCAGGGCCTAGAGGAATCCCACATTCTAAATATGAGGTGAAAATCACAAAGTGAGTGATTCCAAGGGACACTGACGCTGTTGCTCAATAGCACTTTTAAACAGGACTTGCTTTTCCCTGGTAGTATCAATAGTTAAAGGTCTGTTTATTTATTTTTTTTATATTTTCAAAAATGAAACAGTTGAGAGAGATGTGCTTTCCTTTTCCTGGCTCTCAGCATTTTAATGGAAAAACATCTAAAACTTGGGTAAGCATTACCCTAATTGCTCTGAGGCAGACATTTCCATTTCAGGTTATTATTCCTAACAGTATTAGTGAAGAATAATATATGCAGCTGGATTCTGCAGCCATTATTTACACAAGGGTGACGTATCTGATTACTATTGTCCCCAACTCAAAAGCGTCAGTTCAAACTTTGAATACTCCAGCCCTGCCTAGGCCCTGAATTTTCTGAACTAGGATTTTAATTTTCTATAAAATAAATAATTCAGGGCAAGCTGGATTTCACTGATATACCTCCAGCTATTCAGTGTGACATGAGTTTTTCAAAATTACAAAGACAAGAAATTGGCTTTGGCACATGTAAAAGCAGCAGGGAACTTGCAGCTTTTGCTGCTTCAGTGCACCCCTAATATTGTCACCTATTTTCAAAAAAACAAGAATATTCTTCCAGAGGCTGCTGGATCTCCATGGTACCCAATCTTGTGCCAAGCTAAGTACACAAATACACACCTTACAAACACAGATGTGAAATGCTGATCTCAGACATAACCCGGGCATGGAGATTCCTGCATTTACTCTAGTGGCTCCACACCCGAAAGTTTCAGGGACAGAGCTGATGCTTGAAGAGTGAGAGGGGAGACCGCCCATCCTGTACTTTTATCCCGGCACTATGGAGATGACCCCATTTTCCCTCCGCGGCACCAGTTTGCCCTTTGCCCTGTCCACCCAGGGGAGATTTCATCTAGGGCCAGAGAGGGGACCAAGACAATTGTGTCCGGTTACTCAGACGAGAGAGAGGCTGGAAATCACTAAGCCTTCCTGGGCTGGTGGGGCTGACACACCCACCCAGAACCAATGGCGGGGGTGGGAGGGGGGTGCGACAGGGAGGCAGGGGGACCCGTGCACACAAAGATGCGCCGGGAATCCTGATCAGGGCTGCGGGGGGAGGGTCACTGTGCGCCCAGCAGTGGATGGATGATGCCCTTCACCTCCTCCTAGTCCCCATCCCCGTGCAAAGTGAGCAAAAGAAAGTTGTGCCTGGGACATGGCGCCCCCGGCTGAGCGGGGAACAACGGCAGCGGGAGGATAAGAGACTCGGGGGGTCCCCCACCTTACCTTGTCTTTGGGGCCGAGGTTCTGCAGAACCTCCTTGCCGGTGGCGCTCCGGATCTCCACGCCGGCGGGTGCAGGCGCCGCGGGCGCGGGCTCCCTGCTCTCCTCCCGGCCTTGGCCCCTGCGCGGGGTGTCCTCCAGCCCGGGGCGGCTCCCAGGGGCGCGGCCGCTGCCCTGGCTGCTCCGGGGCGTCTTTGCACCCCGCTGGCCCACGCTCAGCGCATCGAAATCCAGCGTCTTGCTCTCGAAGGCTCCCTCCACGCTGCAGAACATGCCCCCGTACTTCTGCCGCGGGACCTGGTCGGTGGTGCCCGGCCTGGCCAGGTACACGGGCAGATCGTCTTCGTGGGAGCTGTCCCAGCCTCTCCTGCCCGAGGCCATGGTTCCAGAGCGACAGAGGCCGCCGGGTGCTTGCGTTCCCTCCCCCTCCCTCACCCCGAGGCAGAAAGGGCGGCCCGGCAGGCAGGCAGGGAGGCAGCGAGTGCGCCGAGCCACAGGGGCTGGGGCGGGAGGAGGCGCCTGAGCCTTCGCGCCAGAGGCGGCGGTGCTGCTCCGGCTCCTGCAGTCCCCAGCCAGTCTCCAGCCGGTCCCCCAGCCGGTCCCCCAACCAGTCCCCCAACCAGTCCCCCAGCCAGTCCCCAGCCAGTCCCCAGCCTGTCCCCCAGCCGGTCTCCCAGCCAGTCCCCAGCCGGTCCCCCAACCAGTCCCCAACCAGTCCCCCAGCCAGTCCCCCAGCAAGTCCCCCAGCCGGTCCCCCAACCAGTCCCCAACCAGTCCCCCAGCCGGTCCCCCAGTCGGTCCCCCAGCCGGTCTCCCAGCCAGTCCCCCAGCCAGTCCCCAGCCCGCCCGCCAGCGCGCGCCACCCGCGGGACCCCTCGCCTGGCCGCCCCTCCTGGGGCACCCTCACCCGAACGTGGCCTCACGGGCTTCCACGTCCCTGTTGTCTGTCCATCAGAAGCAGAAATCTCACCTTGACGCGCACGCACACCCACTCACACCCTTGGCCCAACAAGTCCCAGATTCCCGCTCGAGGACTTGCCTCCCTCACCCAGGCATGAAAACCCATATACCAACTAACTCTCAAGTTGGGCTCACCCACTGTCTTTCTGCCTGTCTTAGGCATGTAAACCTGGTCGGGGGGGAGGTGTTGATTTAAAAGGCAAATCCTGACTTGTGGCCCCCTTCCCTTAGCCCCTCACCCCCCACCCACATGGATTTATCAGATTTACAGTCCTAGACTTTGCTTACCTGTAATCCCAGACTACTTTTATCCTAATCTTAGAATTGTCTCCCAGTTGCTCCCAGTTCTAGAACCAGCCTCACAAACCTGCACCCTCAAATAAAGAACTCCTGAATTGGCTGAAGGGAAAAGAGAGAGACCCTCTTACTTCAATGACAATCAGAAAAGCCTCTAATTGACTCACAGTCAAAGCTACACTGACAACATTCTTACCTCATATGTAGCACCCTAGATTTTGGTTTTTTACCCACCCTTAATTTGCCACACAATTACATTACAGATCACAGATGTGCATGCATCTCTAGATTTTGCCCTGCAAAATACTCCTAATAACCGTCTCAGACCACAAAACCCAGCCTAATACCTCATATGCTGACTCAAGCTCAGATTTACCTTCAGTCAGAACCCTACACCTCAGTTCACACGTAAGCTGGGATTTACCTCAAAATGCACAGCTAAAGACTTCGCCTTCTATGTTTTTTTTAAAAAAAGAATTTTATTTATGTATATGCAAGCTCTCACAACCTCATCCTCCCCCCCTCCGTCCACCCACATAGACTCTACCCCAGACGTTGCTACATAAGCAGGGTCCACAAACTGCAGGGTTTGCATGGCATCTGCACACACAGCCTAATCCTGGAACCTGCAGCACCCATGTTAAATTGCCCCCCCCCCTCAGAAATTCACTCTTTACTTACTTTTTCATCCAACATGAATTGAGTGCCTTCTACTCTCTTCATGATACTAGAGCAATGGTGTTAAATAGGGCAGATGGGGCTTGTCCTCACTGAGAGTATAGTTAACAACCACCCACTAAGGTAGTCAGTCATTCGCCATTATGCTCACGTACTAAACTTTATTTTTTGAACAGCCACTACTACACAAGCTCCATAATGGCAGAGATCTGATCTGTTTAGTTTACTTTTGACTATCCTGAGCCTAGAACATCTACTGGCACATACTAGGCAGTCCATAAATCCTTTCTGAATAAACGGATAATGATGGTGATAATAACAACAATGGTGAACATTTGTGGAGCTGTTGCTATGTGCCAATCACTACTGTAATTGTTTCAGGTATACTGACTCATTTAACACTCATAAGCATATGGCAGTCTTCTTTGTGCACAGACACAATCGTGGAAAGCATCTGCACTGAATTTGATGACCTGAAACTCTGAACTCCAGTTTTGGAGGGTAAATTGGCTATTGAAAAAAATGGGATGTTGGTGGCAGGTCCATGACTGCTTTGAAGGTTTCGGAGATGGAAGTGGACCTGAACTTCAATCAAAGGCAGGTGTGTTGACACAAGTTACACTTAACTCCAGGGAAGAGGAAGGCACTTGCTAAACGGCCTGTCACTATCAAAATTCTTTGTGATTTCTTAAGCTGACTTCTTGTGAGCAGCTGCTCCTTTTAGATCAATGCTGACTAGTGATGGACCCAGAATTTCCTGTGAAAAATCAGTAATGTAGGCCATTTCCCCCACTCTTGCACATGTAGGTTATTTCCACCTTCTTTCCCATTGTTGTTAACCTCTTCTCCACTCATTTATTTACAGGCTTTTAGGAGGACACTTTCTATGTGTCCAACACTGTCCTGGCTTTCTTCCTTTGTGGATCACAATTCTAGTGGGGCAAAACAGACAGTAACTAAGAAAGATCAGGTCAGATAGTCACATGAGTTATGAAGAAAATAAGACAGCCAACATTCATGTTGGCTGGTCAGGAAAGACTTAAGTCTTCGACTGCTAACTCTCTATGAACACCACTGGCACCAGCGCTGTCAGCAAGGACAATAAGGATATTAACTAACATTTATTAGGAATTTATTCTGTGCCCAGTCTCCCTACTGAAGACTTTTTATACAATCTCTCGATTAATCTTAATAACACTACAAGTCAGGTACAATTATTATTATTATTATTATTATTATTATTATTAATTATTATTTTATTATTAATTTTACTAGCGAGAAAGCTGAAGTTCTGAGTAAATGCTCAAGTAAATGACAGGTTCATAGCTGGAAGTAAAATATATGTGCAAAAGGTCTAAGTTTTCCTTGCAGAGAGGCACATTCTGAATGCAGATGCATGCGTGTATGTGCTCATGCGTGTGTGGGCGCATGGGCATAGATCAGCCCCATTGTTATAGCTACATTGCCTCACCACGATGTCTGTTGCAATGTATATGCTCAATAATTACATTTGTTGATGAAATATATTCAAAGTCAACAGCTATGTATGCACATGTGCATTTAATTAAGAAAGCAATGTGGCCTTTTAAAGAAGACCTAAATGGGAATAGCTGATCTGACTTCAGTTCTGCAACTATGTGGCCTTAAGCCAAATGTCTTACTTAACTTCTTGATGTCTGTCTGCTTCATATTTACCTCATCCACCTAAAAGGATTATTAAACATTTCATTCCTTGAGTAAGACGTTGTGCTAAGAATTTCATATGCATTGCCTTAATTTTCATATCAGCTCTATAAATTTGGTGTGATTGTTATTCTCATTTTACCAGTGGGAAAAACATGGCCTAGACAAGTTAAGCTCCTTGCCCAAAGTATCATAGCTAGCACTTTCAGCTGGAACTCAAACCCTCTACTAGCTGGTTCCAGAGGCTGTGCTCTTAAAAACCATTCCACGATAGAGTTCTTTTGTAAGAATCCGAAGAAATAATATACAGGAAGACTAGAAGTAAGGCGTTAACAAATGAAATAATTCTAAGTGGACCAGTTATTCTTAGGCAAAGGTTAACTTTAATCAAGACAGAAAGGACTTTCCTATCAATGTCCTCCTAAAAGAGGCATCAGCTTCATGAACACATGGCAATTCTGTCTCGTCTCTCCGCAGTAAGGCAGAGGAAATGTTACTTATGACAGTCACTAACGTAAGAGCAGCATTGTGTCTATGGTTGCCTTAAGTCCTACTTCCCAGGAAAGGGACCATTCAAAACAATGTGCGAACAGCAAGCTATTCCTATAACATGGACAACAAATAGAACTTTCGACTTTTCACACACCAGATCAAATTTACATTTCCTGTAACTCTGCAGTAAATGATTTGCCACTTTGCATTGAGATGACTTGTGATGTGAGCCCCAAACATATCCGATCATAACTTTAGGGAAATGTGTTCCGGAGGCATCTTCTATTACCTATAGATCAGCAGAAGGCAGAGACTGCTAGACAGTAAGCAGTGGCACAAAGCAATCCTGATATGGCAGCCCAAAGATTATCTTTTAAGTAAAATGAATTGCACTGCCTTCTTAGAAGGCAAAAATCTCCCCAACAGAAGATAAAATTTTAATACTCACTAAGGCTGAGCCTCCAAGGAGAAAATAGAGGAATTATGCAGTTTACCTTGACTCAATAGTAAATTTAAATATTTTTTTTTATCAAAACTCACTGTCCTTTTCTTCCTTGAATTGCAGAGTTTGAACTTATCTTACCAATTTCCTACTTTATGGGTACAGAGATTAGAAACCTCATTTTTACCCTACACATGCCATTTGTGAGGTAATCTTTGCAAAATAGTCAGCTCTCTGTCTGAAAAAAAGGGGTCAATAAATATTAGTCTTCCATATTAGTCCTCAGAGTATATTTAGATGTATCATAAATGGCACACAGTTTGTAATAATGAGCTTGACCATGCCCTGTAACTTTAGTTTTGCAGAGTTTTACAGATAAATTGACACTACAATAATATTTAGTATATAGGTTAAAAAATGACTACTATTTTCCATATACCTTCACCAAACCCTAAGAATTTTCCTAACAGGCCACTACTGAAATTCAGCTCATAACTTGGTGACTAAAATGTTCATTAGAAACCTAAAAGAAGGTCATTTTTCAATATATGTACAATGTTAAAATCAAATTATGAAATATTTTTAATAATCCCAATTGTGCATGTAGAGATAAATCCCTGCTATCTTTTCATAAAGACATATCAGGACAGCTTGTAAGAATATATATAAAAATATTAATAGGAAATGAGTTATAATAAGATTTTGAGTAACTTTTAGTTTCTCCTTTCATGTATTTTTATATTTTCTAAAATTTTTATAATTCCTGTGACTTACTTTTATAATCATAGAGTGTCACTTTTAAATGTGTGTACAGGATGTTATTTTAGGTAAAAATACATTTGTTGAACATGTCGCAAATCGCTGATGGAGAATTACTAAACCAAGCTGTTAGCTCCTGTCCATATAATGAAGATCTATTATCTAAAATGAAAAATAAAAATAAAAGAAGTTAAACCCCTCGTCAGAGTCAAGTTGTCACCTCATGCAAAGCACCTCAGCAGTTAGACAGCTGAGTGAGAAAATGGTCATTATGATGAAGGCATGAAACGAGGGCTTATAAATGTCCTCCAGGCAAATCCTTTCCACCAAAGGATTAGTTAATAAGATATGACATAATCACCTTCCTAGTGGGGAGTTGGAGTTTTCTTCCCAGTTTCATATACTGGGTGTCTCTCTTTGATGTTATTATTCTCATATGTTCGGAAGCCAATGTCAATCACAGAATTTCCTTTTTGCCTTAAGTGGGAAGGAGACAAATGTTAAATGATGACCAATATGATAAAATAGATATTCGCTTCAAGTGTTCTAATGCTCTAGTTTCCTTGCTGCAGGTTCACAGGTGCAATTTAATCTCCTAAATGAAAATCTCTAAGTAAGGACCAATCAACTGAGTTATAGGATTAACAGAAACAATAACTAAAAAAAAAAAAAACAAAAACCCATAACCTGCCCAACCCCTTTACCAGCTGCAATGGTTCACAACATGTTTCCAATGTTTTACAAAATGTACTTGTTATTTTCCCAGTTATTTTTCCTGTTTTCTTTACCAAAAAAAAAAAAAAAAAGCAGAAAACCAAAAATCTCATTGGTTTCACACTATTGTTATAACACTCACATTTTATTTAAAATAAAAACAATTCTCTTGCTTTTTGTCATCCAAAAAGAAAAAAGAATTAACAGTAATTAATCCTTGTTTATTTCTCCCTCCCTTCCTTTCTTGCTTTTCAATGAAAATGTCAAAACTATAGAAAAGCTGAGAGCCATTTAACAAATTTCCATGTACTCACACCCTAGAATTTATAAATGTTAACTTTTTATCATACTTTATATCATACATTTTAAAGTAATAAAGCATACTATGGTTCAAATGCCCGTTACCTATTCTGCTCTCTCTTGCTCCCTCTGAAAAAGAAGCAATAACCTCTATTAATGTTTCTTTCTCTTACAAACCACTATGTGTTGGAATCTGATCCTTTAATCTGGATTTTTAAACTTTTTCCCTTACCAAATAAATTACTGTCCTAGTTTAATTATTGCTTTTAAGAATAACCATGATATATTTGATATAGAGATGCCCCTCATTCCTAGAAAGCTAAGGCTTGCAGTAATAACATTAAGGTTTCTCCTGCTAAAATAAAAGTGATCATAACTCTTGTATCAGGGCAGAAAATGCTCCACTCAAACTCTCAGAGAAAGTGTGTGCCTTCAGAACTCTGGGCTCCTGAATCAGCTGATACAAACTGTTAGAAACAAGCTCGAAATCTAACGATTTTGCTGTTATTGGGAATATTTTTGTTATTATTCTAGCTTAAGTGGCTCAATAATCTTATATATGAAATTTACATTTAACATTTAAAAAGATAACTTTTGTTTTGGTATTTCATTGAGCATAAGCTATGTAATGCTCAAAGAAAAGTAGTCAAACAAAGTGACAATCTGAAAAGAGAAGCCCCTTCCATTCTAGACAGAAATTTGCTGGCTCCACAAGACTAGGACACATCCTGGCTCCAACATGAACAGCTAACAGGAAAGAGTGTAAATGGCAGATACTAAGAGATATGGAAGGGGGAAAAAAAAATAATAACTTTTTCATTGAGAATTTGTAGTGATGTATAGATTCAGAATACATAAAGGTACTGAAAATGCCTTCTTATCCCAGTGTTTTTGTTTGATTTCATATTTCTGTTAATAAATAACTCGTTATTTAGGCAGCTCCCTTGCTTGCCTTTTTCCTCCAGGTCTTTCATAATTAAGACAAATGGATACGAAATGAGATCTGTTCAATGTTTCAAGCTTTTATGGTGATTTATATTGAAAACATGGAGGAAAAAATATGTATGTAGATAATTAGTTTAATCATATAGCCCCAATTTACATTTCTTATTAAGAAATATCATGGTATTTATGGGGAGTGTGATATGTTTGGAAAATGTATGGATTTGAAGTGAGACAGTTTGTACTAGGACTGTGGGTGCACCACCAGCTGAGTGAATTCAGGGGAATTGCATAAACTCCCTTTCTTCTCCCTCAACAAAATGGGAATAAAAAGCTGTGTTGTTGGAAAAGAAAAGTAGGATGCTGCATACTGTAATAATTTTTTTCTACAGATTTTATTTTCTTCAGAGGCTCACTGCAATTTCTGTGACCCAATAGGTAAACAACAAACACATGTTGAATTAATGCTATCTGGAATTTTTGTTTTTCAGTGGTAGCTAGAACTGTATGTAATATGTAGCTAATGATTACTAGTCAGCCTTAGGCATGACCAAAGTGAAAATCTATTCTTGAAAACCAAGGCAGGTTAACTTCTATTCCAATCCTAAAACCAAAGAGTTGTCTCTTAAAGGTATCATAGATCAAAGGTATAGTCAGATGTATATGTGAAACCTAATATGTAAAAATACACTAAAAATAAAAATATATAAAAATACACTAAAAATACAGGTAAATGTTTTTAAAGGTTGATATTTTAAAGTAGAGCTTATATTAAAATTTACTCAGTTTTGACTATATGATATCTAACAACTTTTAATAATTCTTTACTTTGGCTGGTAAGTAGGAATTATAACATTTAAAATATAGTGTTAACTTGCTAAAATGTTTATTTCTTATTGAAAATAATCAATATGACTATATGCTCAAATAATATACTATAAAATCATTAGTTGTAGCAGAAAAAAATATTTTGGTGATAAAATTTATATCTGCAAAAATACATATATTGTAGTCTTTGCTGTAAGACTGACTGATCAGTTCTAGGAATAATTAAAGTATATTGAAATGAACTAACCTAAAATTCTCAAAATCTTACATTTATTGAATACTTAAGTTATGAATGTTATCAAAAGAAAATCTAAAGTTAAATACTATGTAAAAATTATACTGAAATATTTTACTTTTAATATAATAATTTATTTTTATGGCTTAATTTTAACTAAAAATTAACTATCAAACTAAAAATATGAGTTAAGACTTAAGATCTGGATGGGATTCACAACACATCTATACCATTGTGGTAAGTCTGATGGATGAGACCTTGAGAATTACCCTTATAACAAAATATAATAAAGATGTAATATTATTAGCTGGATTATTCATTGTTATAAATATAATTTTTGACATTGGCGGGCAAGCCATAACTTATTTAAAAATTCAATAATCACTAATTAAAATATGATCTTAAATCATATAATGATGATTAATTTCACTATTTAGACTATTACCAGTGCTTTTTATACTGGATACTGAGAAATCCTTAATTCATTCAGGATAAGACATAAATAAAACCTTCCCACAGGAAAGGGTGATTCAATTTTATCGAAATATAACTACTTCTATAAATCTTTAAGTATTCTTCCTAAAATTCTGTATACTGGATGACATGGAAATCAAATTTGCTTATATTTCTTTTTTGTTTGTTTGTTACTTTGAAGACATTGAGCAATGTTTAAGAAACCACTTTGAAATTTGTTCTTGTTAAAAAAACACTGAGTTTTCGAATTAGCCTTATTCATCCTTTTTCTTTTTGTATCCAAAAACCAGTTCTGTTTATTATCCTAAAATAAATCATATCCAGGAGAGACAATATGTGAGCCAAGTCCACTCTCGCTGAGCTAAGGGAAGAGAACTCTGGAATAACATAATAAACAGTCTGTTTAATCAATTCAGTTCATTACATATTTATGAGTACTTATTTAGTGCCAGGGAATATTCAAGGTGTAGGAGTTCATAATATTGGAGGTAAGATAAATATTCAAATGCAATGCACCTCAGACTGTAATAAGTGTCACAAAAGACAAGAGAAATACAGATTAGTAAAGAACTTCTGAAAAGCAAACCACAGGTCTCAAGGGGGAAGTTGGGTGAAGTCATTTCCAGTAGAGTGAGAAACTGTGGAGAACAGGGAACAACCCCTGTTGGCTGCAGAACAAACTGTTTGTAGGGTAGTAATGAATAAGATCAGGAAGACTGGACAGGGCTTAAATATGGAGGACCCTGAGCGAGAGAGAGGGGAAAAACTTTTTGATTAGGAAAATAAGTATATCCTGGGTCATACCTGCTTTGCAATACTAATCTATAGTCATGAGTGCTGGGTTTGATTTCAGATGTAAAAATCACTTCTGAATCTGACTCCAGCTCAAATTTCTCCTGAATTGATATTGTGATCAAAATCATTTTTAGGACCTCCATTCTATGCCTGAAGACTTCAGTGCTTTCATAGACATCAACTTTCCTGCTGCGATCACCTTCAGCTACCAGGATATAGATTTCTCATCCCTTGCTAAGTGGGTTTGCTAAATCTCAATGTGTAGTGCAAGAAGTGTTTGGTGAAAGGTTTACAATGGGGAGGTAAGTTTTCACAATGGGAAGTTTCTGAGTCTGCATTATGTTTAGGATGAGAGTTGATCACTTTTTTTTTTTAAAACATCTGCAGCACCTGGTATTCCTAGGAGGTCTCCCATCCAAGTACTAATCAGGCCTGACCCCGAATAGTTTCTTAGATCAGACAAGATCGGGCACAGCTGTAGACAAGAGAGTTGTTCACTTTTAGTCCAGGGTTGCAGGTGGAGAACAATGGTTGGAAAATTTGTCATTTGACAGTAAAACTTTCAGAAAGCTCAGAGCTGTGACTGAGAAGATGAACAGATTACTTTCTTACTGTGGTTTGGGGTAAGATGTGAAATACAAGATTAGATAATAATAGGCACTTGGAGAAAAGATTTAATTCTATGAAAGAATTCATTAGTTTTCTATTGATATATAACAAATTAGCATAAATTTCTTAGCTTAAAACAACACATATATTATCTCACAGTTTCCATAGGTCAGGAATTTGGGTACAGGTTAGCTGGGTCCTCTGTTCAGGTCTCACTAAGCTGATCTTATGGTGTCAGACCAGGCTAAAATCTCACTTCAGTCCTGAGGTCCTCTTCCAAGCTCATTGGTTGGCGACAGAATTCAGTTCTTTGCAGTGGCCAAACTTTGAGACATTTTCTTATTGATTGTCAGCCAGGGACCACTCCCTCATAGAAGTCACCTTCATGTCCTTGCCATGTGACACCCTTCATAGGCAGTTCACAACATGTCCATTGGCTACTTCAAGCTCAGCATATGACACTCTGTTGCTTTAGTTTTTTGAATTCAAGTCTCACCTAATTTGGTAAAGCCCACCATGATACTCTCCCTAATTTAAAATCAATTAAGAGCCTAAATTACATCTGCAAAATTCTTTCAGCACCTAAATTGATATTTGACTAAAAAGTAGAAGAAAGTATATATAATCAGGGTAGTGTGGACTATCATAGAATTCTACTTGTCCCAAGAGACATACACCAGGATCTTTAATAGGTGAGGATTCCATATTGATGCTCTTATTCCACTGGGAAAATTGTTGAAAAGTAGGCCAGCCTGGCCATTTCTTATTTGTCTAAACAACTTCTTTCACTGCTTAGCACTTAGTTCTTAAGGATTTACCAAGTATCAATATATCTACATTTATAGTATTTGAGTAAGGTGATACAGATTTGATCATAATTAAAAATCATATTTTAATAAAAGAATTCTACTATATAATATTGAGAGTATCACTATGAATGCACAAAACAATGAGACAGTGCTTGTTAATCTGCAATAAAATATATATTTTGAGTTAATAAAATGTTTTGTCTTTTGTTAAGTGGAATTCTTTTGAAAGTCTTAGTGGAATAGTGGAAAGAGCACGTTAGGGCATCAGGATTCTGGTTTAGGCAGCACCAATTACTAGCAGAGACCTTTTGGACAGGCCACTGTAGGCCTCTGAATCTTAACAATTTGCACAATGGGACAATAAATCAAACAGACAGATCATCTATTTTGCAAAGTTACTCTAAGAATTTAGCAAGATGGCTGTAAGGATCAAATAATAATAGTTTTAAAACATGTATAAAATATGAAAAATTATTTAAAATCTAGGGATAAGTTCTTAGGCAAAATCTTGATGCTTTATCAATTGGACAAAATATGCCCCCAATCCAATATTTAAGCCAGAGAGGCCAAGTGTTGTGAGCCAGAACAGTGGCAGACTCTTGCTTCATATGGTCACAATAAGATGATTCTCCCTCTATGTAGCCTTCATCAACTGCTCCTACTATGACCTCAGCAGCCCCATTCAACTCTAAGTGGCCTCAAAAGTTCTCATATCAAGGCTCAGAAGTAGTCTAAAGTTGGCTACTTGAGAACTTAATTTATGCACACATGGCCAAGTTTCCCAACTCTTCTGCAGGAGATTCACTTACAGGGCACCTTATTCTGAGTTGAAATAAAAGTTTCTTCTTCCTATATCATTTTCAAAGGGGATGATGAAAGTACATAGAAGAATATTCAAGAGTTAAACCTTTTATACAGGTTGTGAATGTTAAAGAAATTCTTGTAATTACACTAGAGTGGATTTAGTGGCATCTCAATGATCAGCAAATTACAGCCTATGGGCCAAATCTAACCAAATGCCTTTTTTCCTCTACATATCAATACCAGCTGGATTTTTAAAACTATTTTTAAATAGTTGAAAAAAATCAGAAAATATTTCATGACATGAAATTTTCATGACTCAATTTTCAATGTCCATAAATAAAGTTTTATTGGAAGAGAGTCGTATTCATTAGTTTACATATTGCCCATGACTGTTCTCTCATGCCAAAAGCAGAGTTGAATAATTGCAACAGAGACTTCGTAGTCCACAAACCTGAAAATATTTGCTGTCTGGCCCTTTACGGCAAAAGTTTGCCAACCCTTGATCCACAGCATGTTCAGGTTGGTGAATGTGAAGAAAGATCGGTTCTTGTCACTTTTGGAAATGTTTATAAAGTACAGTATTTTTAGAGGGCAGTTTGACAATAGATATTAAGAAATCTGCATAAGATGCATCTGCCAGATATTTCTACTACAAGTGGAAATACCCAGGGGACATTCTCGGAAGCAGGTTCTCTGGTGTCTCTGAGACCATCTCTACTGAAACTGCTGTGTCGCCTACACTACCTAACTTATAGAGGATTCCCAGCTCTCTCTTCCCTGTCTACAGGGTGTAGGTGAAAGAGCCTTTATAGGAACTGTTCTTTCAGCACCACATCCCACAGGTCTTCTCAAATGCAGGTCACACACCTGAATGCAGACTGTAACTGATGAATCCTTCAAAGAGCAAATCCTTTCACCTCCAGGATTCTCTGTTTTAAATGGCAATAGTATCATATCAATTGCAACTCACATGACTCCATTTTTTTCCTAACACTAGAATACTTGGACTTATTCTAAATTTTTTTTCTTTGAAGAGTGTGCTTTGACTCTCTTTTGGGAAGCACATACTTATAGTTTTACAGTCAAAAGAAAGAATGTGCACCTAGTCTTTATGATCTAGCATCCAGTTTTGGCCTCATTGTGTTTTAAGCTAAAATGCTCTCCTTCAAATTTTAACATTACTTTCAAAGAGTTGAAATTTTGTGCCAGGTGTCAAGAAGAACCAGAAATCTGGGCTAGGGTTAGCAATTTAATAAATCCAGCTGCCCCCTATTCCTGTTTCTAAATATGAAGCAAACTGGTGTTTTAGCTAATGTTTCTATGTCTATTAAAGGTAGAGTCTGAGAATGACCCAGGAAATTTTAATCATTAAAGAGATAGAGAGAGAGAGAGAGTGAGTGAGAGAGAGAGAGAAGGAGAGAGAGAGAAAGTCATTGATTAAGTAAACCAGTTAGACATGTTCCTGCCATTTTGTGCCAAATAACTTTTGGTTCCACTTCACAGAAATGGGCAATGCATGGATGTGAAATATGGCATGGGATGTAGCCTACATGGTTTAGTGTTGATTACAGAAATTGGAATTCCTTTATTAAAAAAAAAATCCTATGGCTCTACCAGAAGTGTGCACTATACATAGTCAAGATGTCAGTTATTGTGGTACAGGGGCTCCCAACATCATTGAGGAGACAAATTGTAACTGAAAATATAGCCTAAATGCTATCAAAATGATCAGCTCAGACATGGGACACAAAAAGCCATATTTGGAGACTGAGAGAAACCCATTTCTAAAGAATGAGTAGGGAGAAACAAAGTGGTGTTGAAGGAGCATGCTGCTGAAGAAGATTCTGTGCTAGAGATCAGAAATAAAAGATAGTGTGGCTGGTTCTTGGAACTGCAAACAGTTTCCTATGAGCAGAGGGGGAGGAGCAAAGAGTGTGAGAAATAAAGTGAGTAAACACAATATATGTGTGTAAGTACATATACATAATTTTAACATGTAAAAGATTTTATCAGTTTAAAATTAATATAGTAATTCTAGAAGAGGTAATTAAAAGGAAAGAAGAAGGCATATAGAATATCTGATGACTGGTATGCCCTCAATAACTGTTAGCTATTATAGTACTGGAAATCCTAGGTTTATGTTTTCTGTAATGGATACTTCATTGCTCTCTGATTTGAGCAAGAACAAATGGCAGAATCTGGGTGAGTGAAGAAGAAATTTAGTGTAATGGTTAAGAGCCAGCAGACTTGAATTCAAATCCAGATGTTAAATAATAGCTCTGTGCCCACGGGCCAGTTGGTGACCTCTCTTTATTTTCTCCTTTGTAAAATGGAGACAGGATACTTCACTCACAAAGCTGTTGTGAGGATTAAATGAAGTAATATATGTAAAATAATAAAAATAAATTGGTACAGAAAATGGTTGCTGATATCATTAGGAAAGAAGACACAGGACATGTGGCAGGGACTGGGGAACATTCCCAGAAGATGCATGGTGATAAGGACAATTGTCTCAGCTGGGCATGAATTGGTCTTGCTGTGTCTGGGTCTGTTTGTAAAGAATAATGCTGCAGATGAATAGGCAGCCAGCCAAGATGTCTTGATCTTCTGCATTGATTCTAGCCAGGGAATCTCCGAGTGTGAGTAGAATGTGAATCACCTGCTTACTGTAAATTAATTGTTATCATTCACTCAGCAAAGAGGGGAAAAGGCTTGGTCAGAATTAATGGTCCTTTAAAAAAAAAACAGTTATTTTAACTTCATTACATTTGAATATGGTAATGAGGCATTTGTCATCTTTATAACTCTTTGTGTGGGAGAGTGTCTATTGTATAATGGAAAAGGATTAACACATAATTTTAAGACTGTTTTCTTTTTTATATTTATTGAAGTTAAATAATTGTTGCTTGCCCCCATTTTAAGGATAAGGAAACAGGCTTTGAGTCTTAAATGATTTATAGTAAAATGGGGTTAAAAATCCAGATTTTTCTGATTCTAACCAATGACTCTCTATTCTTGTTGCATATTAAAGTTGGAGAACGTTTTTAAACTACTGATGGCCATAATCTACTTCTAGAGAGTCTATGGGGTTTTTCAAGACATTTCAAAAGCATGTTTGATAGCTGGGAGAATGAATTCAACCATTTATGCTGTACTGGGGAAAGGGTAGGGAATAATATTTCCCCCTGACCTTTGCAATGAGTCACTGACAGCCTTAAAGTGATGACTTTTCTGCCTCATCAGAGAACAGATTCCTCCAGACATTCTAAATAATCAAAACATTACCTAATACTTGAATGAACTTGGTCCACATCACTTAACCAGTTGACCTTAAAGCCTTCTTCAAGTGAAAGATGAACCCATTTCTCTTTATTTATTTTTAATGGAATAAAAGAATTTTGAAAAGTGGTCTCTTGTCATTCTGTGAAACTGCAATGATCACATACTCTGTGGCTCCTTGCAATCACTCTCCCCTTCCCTGAATTACACTCACTCACGTCAAGTGCTGACCTTGGAGGAGAAATGGAACAAAGGCTGAGTCAAAATCCCTTCTTCCTTTCCACATCCTTATTGCCTATTGACTGGAAGAAATGATAAAATTATTTCATTCATTTGAAATCCTCTAAAGCAGGAAGTCTTAAATTTGAGTTAATCTTGAGCCCTTTTATGTAACTAATGAAAGGAAGGCCCCAGAAGAATTTATTATACATGCTTTAAATGTTTACCTACCTTGACCTCTTAAGGAACCATGAATTCATAATTAAGAAACTTGACACTATGAGAAAAAAATAAATACGGTTTTCATCTTTTATCTATGGAGATAGGCACATAGTAGAAAAGCAGATTCAAACTGAATTCAAAGAAAATGATAGAAAACCAATTGAAAGCTAAACTATGTACCAACATCTTTTAAAAAAATTGTTCTTATACAAATAAAATGAAAACACTTAAAAAGGCCCTTTGTTCCTAAAGGAAAACAACCCAAGCACTGTGATTGTTTCCCTGAAATATAATTTCTCTCTCATGAGTGTAGCTCAGAAATTAACATGTGTTTGTAGACAAAGGCTGCTTCTCTCAATCTGGTTTCCTCAGGCAATTTGACACTTCCTTTTACTACCTCTACTACTACTGGGTTCTTTATCTTCTTTTTTTATCTTTATGCTCTGGACATACAATTACAGATACCCATGAAAAAGCTTTGGTATTGTGGGGGTTCAGAATGAGGCACCCTAAGATGTGCTTTGGTGGTACATAGATTACTTTGAGCTAAAAGCAACTGTATCCACAGGCTCAAGAGAAACTTCTGCCCCTCCCTCTACCTTCCTACAATAACTTGAATTAGGGGCCTCGACCATAATAAGCTATTATCAGAGATAATTTCTTTTGACCTGTCAGTAGGGCAGAGTAAACTTCTATTTACTAAACATCTGTTCTTATCAGCCTGCAATGACCCTTTGAATCTGGCAAGGTAATTTATCTCATCCCCAGTTCAGAATGCCTTATATACCCATGTTTCTTTCCTGTCTCTGAACTTCTTGTGCATGCAGGGTCTCTGACTCTCACATATGTAGGGTTCCCATACATATGTATGTATTAAACTTGCATATTTTCTCTTGTTAATCTGTCTCGAGCCTATTGATTATGAGACCAGCTGAGATAACCTTGTGTGTAGAGGAAAGTTTGCCCCCCCCACACACACACTATTATCTGGCCAAGAAGGGAGATGATATAATGTAAGGTCACAAAGGACCCCAAAATATCTCAGAAAATACTTTAGCAGGAATTGGCTAGAAAAGGATTCTGGACTGAGACCTTGAAAATGGGTCCCCTGAGATAGAAATAATCCTGATAATTATACCTCAGCTCCATTTTCTATTTTGAGTCAGATGGGAGATTTTCTTAAAAACCCTGGGAGAGTGGGCATTGGGGCAGTGTCTAAAAGTGAGAGAAAGAGAAATAGGAGGAAGCTGCTATCTATTAATTCAGGGCCCTGCTTTGAAAACCTGAAGGCTAACATTTTGATGCTTTATTTGCAAAGTAGGACAAGAATGCAGAATAATAAGTCAGCTTGATTCTATCCCTTTCTATCATCTCAACTTGTTCTTCTATAAATGGAAATGTGACTGTGAATATTTGAGATTGGTAAAATTTTGCTGTCTGTCTTTAACCTGCTAAGATTTAATGGGACCCAGAATTCGCTTACATGTCTCTTTATTAAATAATAATAGTAATAACTGGTATTTATTGAGCTCTTACTATATGACACACATTGTTTGATGAGCTCATGTAATCCTTACAACAACCCTATCAAATAAGTACTATTATCTCCCCTGAGGAATCGAGAGGATAAGTAGCAACCCCAACGTTACAGAGTTTAGGGGGAAAAAGTGGTAGATCTTAAACTCACATAGTCTAATTGCAAATTCTGTACTACTAACTATTACACCCTATTTCCCCTGACCATGTGCCTATTGGGAATTTCCTCGATACACCTTGATGATTTGAGCAATTTAATGCAATTCAACCTTGTTAATAAATAATTTTCAAATATAGGTAAAATAATGACTCTCATATAAATATAAATATGAATGTGTGCCAAGATTTTATTAACTCATAATGAGGAAACTAGAGATGTGTTAAACCACAAACATAAAAGGACATATTTATATATCAGGAATATTGAAATAAATGGGGATTGGAGGCAAATTTGAACTCTTGAACTGCTAGGGTCAAAGTCAGTTGAACTTCCACTAGGTAGAATTTGTATGTCTATAGACAAGTTTTATTTTACATCGTTATCAGTTATTTGTAGCTTCCAGAATAATAGCTCCTTAGAATTAGAGTAAGATAACACTTGAAGGATATGTTATAGACAATGCATAGTTTTCCACTGAAGCACAAAATTTTCCCTAAAATACTTACAAATCACCCTTGCTTCTCAAACCCAGAAAAAAAATTTACATCTGATAGGTGTAAAAGGCATTTTGAGAGATAGACAAATAAAATATATCTTACAAATTACCAGAGCAGATGCCTATAAATAATTTCATTAAAGCAGATTGTTAAAGAATATAAGTAAAGGAAGGAGAGATTCATTCAGCTCTGGGAACCCATCAGAATTTCTATAAGAGACATTTAGAGGAGGCAATCTGGTTTGATTGAAGAAACTGAAGGTTACCTGAAGCTGCTTTTAAATACCACTTTACAAAAAATTCAGAAAAAGTAGATTACTTCTATTAAAGAATTCTGCAGGGCTTAGTAGGAACCAAGAAAGCCTCCCACAGCCATCTCACATACTTCATTTGAAATCTAAAAAAAAATTTCTTGAAGAAAAAGGCATTTAGATTGACCTGGAAGATAGAAGTACTATTCAGATATCTTGATTCAAGGCACAGAGACCAAGTGAGGGGAGGTGACATGGGAATGAAAATGATGAGCAAGAGGCAGTAAGAGGAAAAAAGACTCAACACCAAGTGCTTCCTTAGCCTGTGAAGGTGTAGAAAACTACCAAGCTCGTTCCTTGCCACAAGGGCCCTTGACAGAAGGATCCTTTCTTAAGACCAGAGCCCTTGATCCCAGCATAAAAATAGACACTCCATTTTTGAATGCTTTCATACTTTTATTGAATAATAAAAGTATGAAAAGAAGAAGGTTGGAAGGAAGGGAGGAAGAGGAGAGAGAGAGAAGAAATTTCCCAAGTTTCACTGCTCCAGGGAAGAGCTAGCCACAAACCACGCTACCCACATAACTCAGTTAAGCCCTGTTGCCACTCTGCCTTTGTCTGCTTCCCTTCATAAAACTACAGGTCCCCATTCTTTTCTTTGATATGTTTTTCATTAATAAAATTTTCTTATTGCAATAGCCCAAATAAAATCATGTCTTTAATTGTCCTATGCATTTTTTTTCTTTCTCAGTTGGAAATAAGGGAGTTCAGGATGTAATTTCTGTGTTTGAAGAAACTTTCTGTGGGTCTGTGGGTTAAATCAGGATGAAGACATGCAAGTCTTTAATTAGTTTTAACTGCATCCTTTTTATATTCATGAAAAGGCAGGGACCATGCTTCTGTCAAAGCCTCAGATTATAATTTGACCAGGGAAGAGGAACCATTGCTAGTGGTTCTGGCATTTGCATCTCTGTTTTGGGGACACAGGGTGAATCTAGGGACTTGCTTGCATTCCCCATTTTTGGAAGGTGTTGTTCCTTTTCCTCTTGGACTAAGGTGAGGGTAAGATTAAGTTGACTAAATTATAGCACCAACAAAGACCAGTTTGGGGTAATAAGCATGTATTTTTATTTATCCAAAGAAAGGGTTCAAGACGCGGCTAAAGGTGGCTGCCAGCAAGAAAGCTACCTCTGATGTGCTTGAGAAAAAAGCAAAATTAGAGAATTCCCTGGAAGGATATGGTATAACTCAATGCTTCAAGGAAAGTTTGAAGTGAAACTCTGAGCTATAGATGGTAGAAAATGAATTAACAGTGATGAATGAGTACCTAGTCCTTTCAGCCTCATTGTCTCTCAGCCAAAGGATCAAAATCCAGGTAGAGGGTTCCAAGAGGTAGGACTTGGAACATGTGCTTACCCCATGGCTAGAGGAGGTCCTAATGAGTTGATTGACAGTTCCACCAAGACTGCAGCCAAAGTAAAAGAAACGGAAGGAAGACAGGAAGGACTATTGCCAGAATGAAGAGACAAAATGTTTACACAGGAAAAACAATAGCTTTATACAGAATTATTATATGACCAGTGATTCTATTTCAAGGTGTATATTCCAAAGAGAAATAAAAACATACATCCGCACAAAAACTTATAAATGACTATTCATAGCAGCATTATTCATAATAGCCATAAAGTGGAAACTAATGTCTATCAACTAATACATGTATATTCATACAATAGAATATTATTCAGCTAGAAACAGAATGGAGAACTGATACATGCCACATGGTTAACCTTGAAAACATCAGGCAAAGTGAAAGAAGCCACCCATATATTATATGATTCCACTTATATGAAATGTCCAAATAGGCAAATCCATAGAGACAGAAAGTAAGTTGAGCAGATTAGTGATTACTTAGTGCTAAGAGACGAGGGAGTGGGAAAGATGGAGAGAAGAGACTGTCTGGTAATGAATATTGGTTTCTTTTGTGTGTGTGTGTGTGGGGGGGGGAAGCTATTTTAAAATTATATTGTCATAAAGGACAATCCTGTGAATATACTAAAACATTCAATTGTACACTTTAATTGTGTGATAAGAAAATTGATCTCAATGAAGCTTTTTATTAAAAAGCAGCTTTTCTATTACAATACTGTTATTGCAATGATGACAGTGGTTCTAATTAACTTTATTGTTTGTACTTACAGGACAGGAAGAAGCTACTGGAGTTGATCTTAAGAGATAGGAAAGATACTTACCTGTCTGTCATGGTTCCTGAAGCACAAATTACTCTTTTGAATTAGAATATTATTTTCTGATGGAGACAGCTATCACTAGTGTGGTTCCTTAGTCAGCTTTGTAAGTTAGCAAAAATCAGTATGGATTATCCTGTCAATCGCTTCCAAATGCGTCAACCAAACTAAAACTACCTGATGTGCATGCAGCAGTGTGAAATACTGCAAAGAATGCAGGCTAACAAGTGGGTAGTCTGAATTACAGCCACTGATGCGCATTACTGTATACTCAGAAGAGACTGTAGGAAAGTTTCTTCCTTCTCTGGGCCTTGGTTTCCTGATATGGAAAAGGAGAGAGGTGAAATAGATTACTGCATCCCAGTGACTTGTTTCTCATTAAGGGTTGTGACTTACTATTTCCTCAGAACAAATTATTTTAAATTAAACATGCACCAATATAAAAAAAATCTCTGGGTGAATAGGATGAATATTACATGGATATGACAGAAACCATGATGCTAGTATAAGAATTACTGAAATTTGGCAAATGCTATATGATACAGTCTGCTGTAACCTGTTTACTTGCAATCAGAGGTAGGAGAATCCACTGACTATAAACACCATTATTTTGTAAAGCTATCTTTTCCCCCATTTATTTATGACATTTTCTCAATAAGAATGATATTAATAAATAATTATCATTTGTTAATGTGTTTATTACATGATTGTTCTGACAAATAAAGGAAAAGTTCAGGAAGATATGACTGGCCTATGGCTTAGGTGACTGTGTAAGGCCTCCCTGAAAAACTGAGACTACAGGGTGATGAGCTTTAAAAGGTGAAGGGCTAGTGAGGCTTCCTACAGGTGAAATGGCATTTCTGAAGACCTGTGTTAAAATTGAACATGTAGCTCATTTTAGGAACTAATAAATCTCATGTGTTTGGCACATAGAGAATGAGGGAGAATTACATCAGCTTCCAATGCCTACTGAGTATACACACAGCTCATTTCTCACACTGTGCTAGGGGCTTTGCCTATTTCATTCAAGCCACAAAAAGGTTCTCTGGGATCAAAATTATTGCTCCATTTTACTGATGCGGACAGAAGTTTAAAGTCAAAATACCTTACCTGTGGTTGCAGAGCTAATAAGAGGGAAAAAAAGCCTGGATGTGAACACAACCAATTTGCCTCCAGAGCCAGTATGTTAAGCCATCATGCAATACTACCTACTGACTGCACACTCATCACCTCAGCTTCTCCAAAGCATTACCATCTCTTGATTTTCCTTGGCCTCAGCTAGGATGACAGGCTGATTTAGCAATAGGTTACATGCTCTGTGATCCTAGTCAGAAAGCCTCTTGTTCAAGTAAATAAGACACTTGAAAACATGGCCAAAGCTATTAAAATTTTATAAGCCAGCTTTACCCAAGATTCTGCACTGGGGATGAATGTCAAAAGAACTTGTTATGAAATCATATCTTTTAGAACTTCCATATAATTTCTTTTTCCTTAACACAGAGTTGAGAAAGGTAAAAATAACAGTGTTTTGTTTTTACTGGGAAAATAATATAGTTTTATTTGGGACAATGATTGAAAAATAATGGTTTGGTCAGTTTTTAGCCCCACACTATGATTTGATGCAGAAAGGGCAAAAAGTCACTCTTTACTACATTCGTAAGAGGTTTGCTTAAAGTTGTGTAACATCTCATGGTTCAATGTGTACTGCTCATAATAGAATAAATCTCTAATAATAATAAACATCATTCCTCTTATTGTTAATGCTCCAGAATCCTTATTTGATACCTCCAGCTGTACTGTTATTGAATTAAGGATGAAGGTCATACAATGCCAGAATTACACCGTATGCCATTCCAACTTCAATGGGTGGACCAAATGACCCAAACATGTTAATTCCAATCTAAACTGTGAAAGAAAGACCTCTTATTAATGTTTTAGTTTAGCATATTACCAAAGGAAAGTGAAAGGAAGGAAGGAAGGAAGGAAGGAAGAAAGGAAGGAAGGAAGGAAGGAAGGAAGGAAGGAAGGAAGGAAGGAAGGAAGGAAAAATAAAGGCAAGGTTTACTCATAATGTCTGAGGATTAGACCTATATTTTGGACAAATGTTCCATCTTCTTGGCCTTTTCCTAGGAGACGTTTTAGAATAAAGTCTTAACAGCTAAGGACCTCTATCATATTCTCTTAAATAAACTGCTCATTGGGAAAGGGAGACATTCAGGAAGTTAGAAGATTAAAAATCTAAGGTTTATTATTATTATTATTATTCCAAATATGACTATTTTGATGATTTCAATATTTCTCAAAGAGATGACTTGTGCATTTGAAAAATTTTGCTTTATTCTTTTGGTTTTCATTTCTCTGTTTGCTCCATGATGAAAAGTAATTCAAGTTGTTAAAACGAAAAACAACAAAAAAAAATCGGCAACTAGAAAGGCACTAAATGAGTTGTACAAAATGTGAGGTTTTTATAGGCAGAAAGAAAGTGGGTCTAAGTTAAAAGTGGATTTCAGGCAAGGGTCTTACAGGCAGACATCTTACTGGGGTGTACCAGGACATTCCAGACTGAATGGTTTCAAATCTCATTACTGGAACAGGCTGAAACTGCAATTAGTTAGGTGTTAGGTTTTGGTTTGGTGACCCAGCGAAGGTGACTTCATTCTCACCTTCTGTTTTTTTGTTTGTTTGTTTGTTTGTTTGTTTTTAAACAAAGTATATGTCTTGGTTAGGACTCTGGAAAGATGACAGGATGATTATCTATCCTGTTTGCCCAGAACTGAGGAATTTCCTGGGATGCAGGACTTACAATACTAAAATCAGAACAGACCCAGGAAAATGGAACAAGTGGTCACCCTAGGACTTTTTTTTTTTTTTTTTTGCCTAGTTACAGAGCTTTGCTTATACAAACCAGAGAGGACCCCAGTTTTTATCTACTGAGTCATAAACTCCTGCCAACCCAGACAGCTCTTATTTTTAAAAGCTTCCCCAGACTGTTCTGACAACCAGCCAGGTTGGGAGAGTTTCTGGGATGATATAGGTAGTTTCTAAATAAAATTGTTGCTATTGGTATCAAGTGGAAAATGCAATTCATATAACATTTTATTTTTCTAATTTTTTGAACATCTCCAAAGTTGAACTGTATTTCAAAATAAAAATAAATGATTTTGTTGGGAAGAGAGGTTGCTACAGTTTTAAAATTTCACAAGATGAATATGCCTTTGAAATCTGACTCTTGTCCAAGATCCCAGGACCAAAACATTGGCTACTTTTGTGGCTTTGACAAATCTGAGGACTACATTTAGATGGAATAATCTGTTGTTTCCTCCAGTCTCCTATCCTTCACAGAGGGAGAGATGTGAAATGAAACTGAACAATTTCTGCTGTGGGGGTTCAGAATGAGTCTCACCAACATATGCCTCTGTGGTATGTGGAGTATTTTGACCTCAGGCAACTGATCTGTAGGCTCAAGAGAAACTTCTGTACCCGCTTAACTAACTAGAAGAATTTAAATTGGGGGCCTTGCTTATAATAAGAGATTATCATAGATAACCTCTTTTGACCTAGCTATAGGGCAGAGCATACATGTGGAGTCCCTGACTCTCTCCTGTGTGTGGGACTTCCATATGTATGGACATAATTAAATTCAGTTATTTTCTCTTGTCAATCTGTCTCATGTAGATTTAATTATTAGGCCAGACGAAAGAACCCTGAGGGCAAAATTTCTTTCTCCCTCATATTGCTACCCTTAGAATCCTCAAATAAATCACTTACTTCTTTTCTACTTTAGGTTTCTAATTCTTCTTAAAAACTGAAATTTATGGTTGTCCATTATAACTTAATTAATGTTCATTATACGACGCTTGAAAAATATAGACAAATGAAAGAAGGGAAAAAAATGATCTAATATTCTTCTCCCCAACACAACCAATCTTAATATTCTGGTGAATTTTTTTCTGCATTATTTTTATGTATTGCCTTTTAAAAACGTATAATAGTGATTATACTATATATGCAACATTATATATTTTTTTCTTTGTCATAACATATTCAGCATAAATAGTACTTTTAATGGATAAATTATATTTAAAGAAGATGGAGATCATTTGTCTCATTGAGCTCTTAACTTTCAAGAGTAATACTCTTAAATAATCAACTATGTGATATTAGATCATTATGAGACGAATAATGATCCCCAAAACATAATCTGGAGAAGAATCAGTATCCTGATAGTTCACCTACAACTAAGTATTTCTTTTAGGTTAATAAATATATTTCTTTTCTCAGAAATATTTCTTTATTTTGATATTTTGTTAGAGTTGTTTTTAATTTAGATGTTAGAATAGCTTCAGATGAAATTTGAAAAATAAAAAAATCACCCATAATTCCACTGTTATAACATAGTCACTCAAAGATACACAGGCATATAGATTTTTTTTTATAGCTTTAATCATATAGTGCATGCAATTTGTGTTCCTTTTTTCCACTATTACTTATAGCCACTCTGCCACGTTATTACATGGTCCTTCTCATTATCACTTTTCATGTTTGAGTAATCATTCACAAATTATTGCTTGTGGCAACACAATTCCTTTGAATTAAGGACAAGTAAAAATTATGTGAAATAACTGAAGAAGAAAAAAATTATTTAAGCACATTCTAAAGCTATGATTTTCAGACTTTGTCAAATTCCAAAGGTTACCATGGTAAGAAAGAGTTTAAGAAGAGAAAGAACAGGCCAAAATGGAGTCACTTTTGCTAAGCCACATCACCAAGCCAAAACTTAATAACTAATTACAATTTCAGCCTCTTCCATAAGCAGAATTTGAAACCAATCAGTCGGGAATGTCCTAATCAACACTCCTGAGGTAACCTGCCTGGTAAGAACCCCTGGCTTCTCCTAAGGGAAGATATCCTTGCCTGAAAAATCTACTCTTTTGACTTCTTAGCCCCATCCTCTTTCTGCCTATAAAAATCTATTTGGTATAACTCACCTAGAGCCCATCAAATTGCTACATGAGATGCTACCTGATTCATGAATTGCTTAATAAAGCCAATTAGATCTTTTAATCTACTTGCTGAATTTCCTTCTGTAATAAATACGAGGAAAATCTGGGACAACCCAGTCCTCCTCCTATCAAAATACTTCTTTGAGTTTTCCTTTTAGAATATGCTCTTGAAAAAAAAAAAAAGGAGAGAAGTGAAAAAAGGTTATAACATTAAATGATGCAACTTTTATGGCAGTTTGTCATTTATTAGCTGTGTGAACTTGGGCAAGTTACAGCAATGCCTGAGTTTCCTTATCTGTAAAATGAGCATATTACTTTTACCTAACTCATTGGGCTGTGGTAAAGATTAAATAAATGCATATGTAATATATACAGATTGCTTAGAACAATGCCTGATTTCTAACTATTGTATAAGAGTCTGTTAAATACATAAAATACTGGGGTGGGGGATGGGGAGGAAACAACAACAATATCAGGTCAATAAAACTTGGACGTATTCGTGTGAACTTTAAAGCAAAAAAATAAAACAATTAGTGATAGATCTGTTGATGGCAGTGAGGGCCTCAAATTAGAAAAAGGCTTACATGTGGATTTAGGGATAAGATCACCAAAGTGTATGACTAGACTCTGATACTGAACTTTACTAAGTCTCTATTTCATCTTCTGTCAAAGAGAAGAATTAAATTAATATTAACTACAACATAAGGTTCTTGTGAGCAGTAAATGATGTATTCCCTATAAAGCATTAGGACCTGGCCCATCCTGAGTCTTCAATCACAGATAGTTAGAATCATCCTAGATACAATGTATTGTTGATCACTTACTGAAATTTTTTTGGCACACTCACAACTTGTTTATTTTTTAAAGTGCCAAATATGCTACATATGTTATCCAGATGGTTAGTATGGAAAAGAACTTTGTTTTCAATTTGGAAATGGACAATAGAAGGAGGAAATCTACGCTGATATCTCCCCCAAAGTTAATTACAGGCAGTGGAGTTGGGGGAAGCATGAGAATAACATGAAAAGAATTAGTCTTAGGAGCTATCCAATTCTAGTCTCAGTTTTGTCCTAAACTTGGCCCGTGACCTTAAATAAGTTGGTTTTCAGCTTCACTCTTAGATTATCTCCTGCCTAAAAGGTGGTGACTGAATAAGAAACAACGTCAAAGATATCTTCATCTCTATTCTTGTTATGGAGTAAAGAGGGTTGTGTTGATTTTAGGATCCCTGGGACATCGTCAAGGCTTTGTGGACAAGAAGGTGTTATATTATACAGAGCAGCACGCTGCTTTGGTGAAGCTGCCATTTGTACATCCGTTATGTTGGCTCCATCTTTTCTCTCTTCGGGAGAGAAACTGCTATACAAAATAACCAAGATTTGGTAGATAAATTCCTGGAGAATATGAATAGTGTTGTAAGTATCTGCTCTTAAAAAAAATACTTTACCCAGAAATTTGCAGTTGAAATTCATGTATTTACTTTAAACACTCCCTTGTCTATAAAACAAAATGAATTACTACCCTGCCTTAACATTGTCTCTGGCTCTAAGGAGAGAGGAAAAATAAATCAGGTCAGCAATACAGAATTCTAGAATTAGCGAATGTTTGCCTTATTTAGTCATGGTCTGGCTGAGTCATTCTAACTGATATTGTTTGGAATGAAAACTTGACCAGATGTTCACTTAAAGGAACTAGAGAGATTAATTATCAGTCCTACCATATTATCTTGAAGGGTGGGTATAATCATCTCCAAAGAATTTCCTGGAGCCAACGCAAAGGTCGCTGAGAGTAAGAACAGCTAACACTCTATTAACACGCAAGGTACCAGGCGCCACTCTAAGTGCTTCACATATCTTAATTCGTTTAGTCACACAATACTCCTTGGAGGGAAGTATATTGTTATCCTTATCTTCTAAATGAAGTTGTGAGTCTCAAAGAGGTCAGGTGGCTTGCTTAAGGTCATCCAGCTAGTAACTGGTAAATCCAGGAACTTTGACCCTAGGTCTATGCTTTTCAAACTATGCTATTATCCTTACTCTATCCAATTGCCTGTGTTTGACCCAAGTTGCTGTAAACAGTTGAATATATTAGCTTCATCATTAATCTGTAAATGGTAAAGAGGAATTTAAACTATTGTGAATAGGAAAAAATACAGTGTGTGACCTGAGGGAAGGAAGAATGCTATTTTGGAGAAAACACCTATACACCTGATTAGCAATTTCTTGGGTTACCAGAACAACATATCCACTGTTTATTCATCTTTTACAATAATTTGAGGAATGTAAGAAGAACTGAAGCTTAAACACCACTCCTTGTCTGGATAAGATATCTGGAATGTTTTGTTGTTATGATCAAAGTCAAGAGTGTGATGTTGGCTGAGGCTTCTTGGTTAACCTTAAGAAGAAGCAACAAGAACTGTTGGATTCTCCTCATTTACATGGAATCCTGAATATTTCTTTGTTGTCAGGCCTTGTGGTAATTACTGTACTGGTTGACACTGACATTCTTCTCAGCTTAACTTAATGTCTGAAAGTTCCCTTATCTTTTGTTAGCACATCCTGTCCAGCAATATAAAGAAAGCATAACACTATGCTATCCATTTAGGTTTTGAAATAACAGAGTGGTTTGAAAAGGATGTTGGTTCTGGGTGGGGGGATTTGTGAACAGATTCTTTCAAATCTGAGACTGAAAACTTGTAATACATTTGAACGGCATAATTTCTTCTCAAACTCAATCCCCCATTTCTTTTCTCCTAAGGACTGTGTTAAAGATATTTTTAATACAGCATATTTTCCCATTCTCCTCTCCATGAATGTTTTCAATCCATTTGCATGCAACTCAAGCTTTCATCTATATAATTAGGATCCCAGAAACTTGCACCAGTTGGCTGTGACATCTACATATATGCAGTTTTGTCAGTTGAAGCATTGTGATATGACATGTGAATTAAAAGATTTAGTAACAGGATAACAAAGATTGTGAAGGAGGCAGCTTTGACACCAGTATTAATATTATGCTAATCACAAGCAACCAAAAAAATTAGAACTCCAATTAAGAACTTGACTAGTTATATTTTAGCTAACCTCCTCTTAT
The DNA here is from genome assembly GCA_030015415.1 of Cynopterus sphinx. Classification (NCBI taxonomy): domain Eukaryota; kingdom Metazoa; phylum Chordata; class Mammalia; order Chiroptera; family Pteropodidae; genus Cynopterus; species Cynopterus sphinx. The sequence goes on along the minus strand of CM057387.1, from coordinate 21,590,526 downwards.
ATCTCTTGTAGAATTTCTCCAAAAGGGAATAATATGTGTCCTATCACCTGAAATTATTTTCCTTTTAAAGAGTTTATTTTTTTGTGTGTTATTAAAACATTTTATACAATCAACAAATAAAGCATAGAAAAATAAAAGTATTACCTAGAGTCTCACCACCCTCACACTGCTACTTAAATGCTGGCACACTTCCACTTACTTATAATTATGCTTTACATAAAAATGCTGCATTTTTCATTTTAAAAGCTGAATATTAAATTATCTTATTTTCTTTGTATATGGAACCATAACTTTTAATGCTTTTTATTAACGTTATTTTGAATGGATGATCTATAATGTAACTACATATTCCAAGATTCCAAAACAATTAATGTTTTCAACTTTTCTATTCTAATAAATGATTCAGTATTCATCTTTATGACTAAACATTTTCCTTTTTAGGATGACTTTTTTGGGTTAGTGTTCCTCAAGTGGAGTCACTACTCAAAAATGCTGTATTCTGAAGTTTACTGCAGATAAACATATTTTATTAGCTTATACTAATTTCCTGCAATAAACACACCCACAATACACTGTTAATTGGTTTGTTCAATTCCAAAAATAAAGTTTGGAAGGGAGAAAGTCACTGTTCACATGGATTCTGAGTTTTTCTGGGGCTTTAGATAGCATTTCTGAATTTTCCTTATGTGACTTTACCTTCCTACTTTGACATATGTTTCTGCCATGAACTTAAGTCCTTGAGCTTATTCACTGGAAATCTCTGGCTTTAATCACCGGCTCTTTCCACTAAGATGAATTCCCTCTTATGACTACAGTCTTCTGCCTCTTTCCTGGTGAGAACGGGTATTAATGGTCATTACACCACATTCATTCTATGACTTCCCTAAGTCAGTCCTTTGAGGGAATTGGCTCAACCCCAACTGCAGAGGTGGTCTCTGATTTAACCTAACTGATCGTGCACTTGCCTGCCTCTTCACTGAAACTTCTCTGGTCACAGCATCAATGACTTTCATTTTGTTAAATCCAAGAATCAATTTTCAGTCCTCATCTTACTTCACCTCTCCATAGCTTTTGGCAGTTAATTATTCCTTCCCCCTTGATACACTGTCTTCACTCGGCTTTCAGGACCTAACCAAGTCAGTATCTAATCAAAAAAACAGAAACTATTCTTAGTATTTGATGAGAAATAATTTAATTCAGGGCCTTGATGACACAGGTGACAAAAGAACTGAAAGGCCAAACAGGAGAGAGTAAGAAAGCCAGAGACTGGCAATAGCAGAAACATAGTATCAGCCAAGGATAGAGAAATAAAAAGGTAAGGAGGTGCTTATGGGTTTGGGGGGCTCATCACATGCTACAACTATGAAGGATTTGTCTGGCAGATACTGGGGCAAGAGAAGATACCACCACAACCAGAGACATCACCTCAAAGAAGGAAAGTCTCTGGTTTCTCCTTTTCTCCCTCCCTCTAAATTTCTATCAGTATCTTACATTAACCAATACCTCCTGGAGGGCAAAAAACATCAGAATCTTGGAAAAGCAGCCTGCAGGGGCCAATCCCACTGCAGTACAGACCCAAGTTGGGAAAAGATGAGGGATTGGTACAGGACCAAGTCTGGCACAGTGAACTTAGTTTATCCCCTGCTTCACTGGTTACTCCTTCCTTGTCTTTCTATGGGCTCCTACTCTTCTCCACATCCTCTTAATGTTGAAGTGTTCCAAGGCTCAGCCCTTAACCTTTCTTCTCTTCTAGCTGTCCACGAATGCTTAGTATGCTCTTCCAACCTTAAATTGTGTAGAACTACAATTTATTGTCACCTCTCATGATTCCATGGCTTGACAAAAGCTCAGCTGGGCAGGTCTCTTTTTGGATCTATCATGAAGTTTGTGGTGAATATTGTGACATTTCAATCAGCTTCCACTTCAGGAATGAAGACTAGATTACGTCAGCTGTTGCGAGCGTGCCTGACAGATAGCCCTCAGCTATCAGTCTTCTTCAGGGAATGCCTCTGAGGGTCAAGGCCTCACACCCTTCCAAAGGTGGCCTGTATCCAATGACTGATTATTATGGGGATACAAAACCCAACTCTTTCATCCCAATTTGATACGCATATAAGTGATCATCTCACCTGAGAACTCCCCAAAAGGGTCAGGTGAGCCTTCTGATGAAATTGTTTAGCAGCTTCATTTCTCCTTTTTTCAGTCCTGCTTCTAACCCTTCCCTTCCCTCACACAGTTATTTACAGCCAAAGCACTTCTTCATGAACAGCCTCTGTCTCAGAATCTGCTTCCTGGGGAACCTAACCTACTACATGGTTGCTGGCAGCCGAGGCTGGAGTATTCTAACAGGTCGACTGGGCTGAACCTCTACAATGGCTCACTCACACAGCTAGCAGCTGGTACTAACTATTGATTGGAACTATCAGCTGGTATGTCTGTCTACACAACCTCTCACTGTGGTTTGGCCTTCTGTCAGCATGGTGGCTAGGTTCCGACTGAGGGCATTCCAAACAGAAGTGTTGAAAACGCCTGGGCTTATTGTCACTTCCCAGAATGTTACTTCTGGTCAGTGAGGAAACAGAGATGCAAATGAAGGCGTAGTAGACTCTTTTCTTAATGAGGAGTCTAATATTGAGGGAAAACATTCTTATCAAGAAGGAAAGGAGGAGAAAGATGCTAACTCTGTAGACTGCCTACCTTACTGTTTCTTCTCTGTCCCCCTTACCACTTGATTAAAACTGCTCTTGTTATAATCACCAATAATCTCCATATTACCTCTATTTCAACTCTTGTCCCCTTGTAGCCATTCACAATTCATCAGCTAGATTGTCAAATCATGCAATTTCTCAGCTGAGAAGACAGCAGTGACTCTCTCCTTCTACTCCAAATAAAAATCAAGGCTTTAAAAGTGCTCACAAGACTTACATGCTCTGGTTTCATTATCTCTCTGACCTCATCTTGCTTTCAGTTCTTCCCTCACACCACTCTGGCCTCACTGCTGTGCTTTGAATGTGCCATGCAAGCTCCGGTCTTAGGGTCTTTGCATTGACTGTTCACTCTGCTTGGAGTGCTTTCCTTGAAGGTAATCTGATGGGTAACTCCCTCCTTCTTTGATGGCTTTGTTCAAATGTCACCTTCCTAATGAATCCTATCCTATGTTAATCACTTTGTTTAAAACTGAAACCATTTCTTTCAACTTCTAACACTCTAATTCCCCTTTTCCTCTGCTTTATTTTTCTTTTTATTCCATAGCATTTATCACCTCCTAAACTATTGTATGTTTATCATGTTAATGTCTGTCTGTTTCTACCCACATGATAATATGGATCTTTATTTTGTTTACCACTGTATTCCAAATGCTTAGAACAATGCCTGACACATATTAGGCACTCAATAAATATTTTGAATGAGCAAATGAATGAATGAATGAATCCTTGAAACCCAGTCTTTGGCCATCAGTGTGTGGAATTGACCTAGCTGACAATTTGGATCAAGAATGTTTCTGTTACTCAGTTTAGGTCAATGAAACAGAAGCAAATCTCTGCTGAGTAATTTTAGAAATATATCACTATTCTGAGAGAGCTTCTAAAAAACATCTTTTTCCCCTGCTGAATGAGATAGCATAAGGATATAAAATCCAGAGCTGCTGCAAGCCATTTTGTCACGAGTGTAGCCTTCCTTAGGATAAAGCTGTCAGCACAGGAGGCAGAGTAGTAGAGTAATGACATGGTTGAGTTGCTGAAGTCTTCACCAACTGAATCGTCTAGTTATGCAAAGGAATACATCTCCTTTATTAACTATGCCAATGTAAATTGCATTTTGTTACCTACTCTATAGAATACTCTCTGAGACAACCTTTCAGTGAGATTTAGATTCTACAGTATAAAGATACTTCTAGGGTTATCTATGGTAGTCTAATTAAAAACCTTACATTTATTTTGTGAGTTCTCCACAATTTTCTATGCTGTTATAGACTAATTCAATCATACTTCTTCCATCAAGTTTTCTTAGGTCATGAATGCTTTTGCAAAAAGTAGATCTCTTATTTTTTAATTACTATTTATGTATTAATCAAATAATATCTATTCTTATGTTCTGATAACTTATCCAGCAAATAGCCTTAGATATGTTCTGATTATTTGAATGTATTTCTGCTCCAACTGGGCCAAGTATCAGTAAGTAGGGTGGATCTTTATTATCTTTCTGACCTTATTGCCTATAACCCCTTTCTCTCTGTACTGTTCATGCTGGCCTTCTGTTCTCTCAAAGCACTAAGCTCTTTTGTGTCAGGGCCTTGACCTTGACATTCCCTCAGCCCAAAGCACTATTTTTCTAGTTGTATTCATGATGTCCTCACTCAGCTTTTTCAAGCCTTTTCAAATGTCATTGTGACAGTTAATTTTACATGTCACTCTAACCAGGATAAGGGATGCCTAGGTAGCTGCTAAATCTTTATCATTTGTTGTGTCTATGAGAGTGTTTCTGGAAGAGATTAGCATTTAAATCAGTAGACTGAATAAATGTGAGCATCATCCAATCCCTTAAGGGCCTGAACAGTATAAAAAGGCAGAGGAAAGATGAATTTTCTCTCTGCTTCAGCTGGGACCTCCACCTTCTCCTGCCCTCAGACATCAGTACTCCTGGTTCTCAGGCCTGCAGATTCAGCCAAAACCTGGGGTTGTGTATAGAGATACCAGAAGACAATCCTGCATCCTAACTTCACTTTTATATACATGATGAATCAGGTATCTGTATAAGGTTTTATTTATCACTCCTCTATTAAAAATGATGGAAACATATTGACATTGATGTCACAAAAATATTGTCATTTATTTGTTTGAATATTTTCTAGGTACTGAATATATAACAAATTAATCAACAAAGATTTATTCCCTGCCTTGATGAAGCTTATAGTCTGTGTGAGTCACAAATTAAAGAAGCAAACACACAGTAAATAACTATGCGTAAGTAGTGATGAAGATAAGATTGTTGTTGTTGTTGTGAGTTCTGATTACTTAATTTATGATGAAATATTTTGGAGGGCAAAATGGCATACCACATATAGAAATGCAGGGGTGACCAAACTCAAATCTTTTCTATAGAAAGACTCACAAATCATTTTTTTTTTTTGGTCAAAATCTTATTCAAATGCATTTTAACATTGAGTTTAATATCTAATTTAAAAAAAAAAAAAAAACAAAGAAAACTCCTGCTGTGTGGAGCCATGAAAATGGTAAGACAAATAGATTTGTGGAAATAAAGGTCTTTTTTCATTTTTCTAAGCCTAGGAACAGCTTGAAATGGAATTATTGGCTTGTAGAGAATGGTCTGTAACATGTGGTTTAGTTGCTTAATTCCTTTAAGAAATGTCATTGTTTTTAGGTTATTTTGTGGTGAAGCCAGAGTCTTTTCTGTTTCATCTTTGAACAATGGTGAAGATGAAAGTGTGCGATCGTGGGAGCAGGGAGCAAGTACCTCCTTGGATCGAGTCAGGGCTCACGCTGAATTCATTCCTATCAAGGGCTCTCTTTTTAAAAAACATCTTACTGAAGTGTAACAGGGCACAAATCATCAGTGTCCACTTTGCCGAATTATGGCAAAGTAAACAGACCTGTGGAACCACTTTCCAGGGAAAAAACTAGAACGTTACTAAAAATCTTGCTTGTGTCCCCTCCCAATCACTATTTATGCCTCTCCAAGGTCATAACTACCTGGACATATAACATTATACGTTTATCTCAATATAAATTTTTCAACATTATAGATTCATTGTATTTTATATTCATTATATATCTATATACTCATTATATTTAATGAACCATAGAGTGTCTAATCTTTTGTGTCTGCTTTTTTTCTCTCAATGTTATTTTTGTGAGATTTCTATGCAGTAGGAGCTCAAGATTTATTATTATTGCTATGTAGTATTCCATGGCATGAATTTATTTATCCATACTACTACTGATGGATGTTGGGGTTGAATCCAGTTGAAGTATATCAAGAATGATGCTGGGATAAACATCAGTCTAAATAATTTTTAATGAGTAAATACTATATTTCAACTGAGCATACATCTAGGAATGAAACTGCTGGTTCTTGGCTCGGTGTATGTTCCATATTAATAGGTAAAGTTACACAGTTTTCTAAAGTGGTTGTGCTCATTTTTTATTCCTGCTGGCAATATATAGGAATTCCAGTTTGAATTTAAAACTTCCCAATCTTTGTAATTTTAGCCATTTTAGCAGGAAAGAAACTCATTTTGATCATGTTTCTTTAGGCAATCATTTTTGCTCTGTCAACTAATTTTATATACACTTAAAAGAGTTGTACATGTCATTTTTTCATAAATCATTTCAGAAAACTACATACTCTAAAAAACTTTAGTCTTTACCAGTTTCTGACTTCACTACATTATCTTCCACTTATAATACATAGGAATAATAATAATAATAATTAATAATAATAATAATAGATAATTCTGTCAAAGGCTTATCATATGCCAGACACTATTCATTCCTCCTAATATTATTTATTTTTTTCCTATCATCACTAGGAGATAGGTTCTAGCATTTTTTTTTACAGGGTCCAGAAACTGAGGCCCAGAGAAGTAAATTAACTTTTACAAATTCACACAGTTAGTGGCTGGTGACACTTGGGTTAGGTCATAAGTAGTTCAGCTTCAGAGCCAGTGTTAAAAAACACTTTGCATTATTACCACATATTTACATGTAACAAAATATCCAGCATCCTCTCATTAGCCCCCAAAGTTCTTGGAAGCTTACATTTTCCTGCTAATTTCTTTCTCATATTGCTGGCTTTTGATGAGTATTTACTGTCACCCTTATTTTTCTATTTGTTCTATTCTCCTGTAGGCTGAGTGGACCGTCAGCATATTTTCCTTGACTTCTTTTAGAGACCCCAGTACAAGGAAATGCTTTATATTAACTGAAGAAAGTTATGCCATAATAAAGCTAATAATATAAAGTTTAACATAAAGTTTTCACTACCTAAAATTCTATTGCCAGCCAGCCACTGAACAATTGTCACTGGCCCATTTCTTTTCAGGTCCTCTCACTGATGCCATTTTGTTGTTCCATTTCATTCTCTTTTTACTATTTTCCTTTTGTCTCCCCAAAGTGCATATTCAAACCCAACATAAGCATTTTACATCTTCTTTACCACTCTTCAATTACTCTAGAAAACTTTTTTGAAAACTTATTTGAACTACTTAGTTCTTTTGATCTGATTTTTGGCCTTTCAGTCATTCTCTTGGGGCCTCTTTTTCTCAGCCAAATGGATGATCATGGTGTTTTGCTGACAGTGTAGCCTTTTTATCAACCAGACCAAATTCTTAGCCATGGCCTCTTCATATCTGTCTCTTTTTTAGTAGAAGGAAACTTGTGTTTGTTAGGTGAAAACAGCTGCTGTAACAAACCACAAACATGCATAAAGGCTCAAATATAAGAGTCTTTTACTTCTTGCTCATATGAAACCCACAACAGATGTTCCTGACTGGTGAGCTTCTGCCCTCCACATGGCCATACAGGTGTCTAGGCTCCTCCAGTCTATGGTCCCGCCACCTTCAACTCAGCTTCTTAGATTGCTGTTCTTTTTTAGCATGAAGTCAAGGGAAGGGGAAAGAGCATGAAGGATGAGAGCTCAGAGATGTTTCTCAACCAAACACATCTAACTACAAGCAGCCTGGGAAAGGTATCCTAGCTGTAGGCCCAGGAAGGAGACAGCATGGGTATGGTGACTGGCCAGTAGCCTCTGCCCCTGAGTATGCAATTCTATTCTCTCCTTTATGAATCAGGCCACCTCTCCCACTCCTACATCAAAATGATGAGAGCCAAAAATAGTTTCTGTTACTTTGAAATGTTAGTAAACATGATCGATTGAATATAGAACAGGAATGCGCCTATGAAAGTAGGTTTTTGCGGCTTCAGATGCAAAGAAAGCAGGAAGGGCAGAGAAGAAAGAGGCCAAGGTTCATATGGACCCAAAAGAGGAAAGAGGGAAAAAGAAAAGCAGTGTACCTGCATCACTAGCCCCAGGGTATTATTTTGTTCTAATCACGTCTTTTGTTTATAGATCCTTCGTGTTTAAAGTACTCAACAAAGAATCAATACCTTACAATCATTTCCTGCGAGCAATGAAGTAGGAAGGATGTGATTTCACAGATGGGGGAATGGGATTTTAGAAAGGTTGAAGTCATGAGATGAAGCGTTTTGGGGAAGAATGTGAACTTCCTTGTTTATTTAATGTAATTGCTAAACACCATGTCTGGGGGAAGGGACAGGAGGTGTTATGTTTGATATCCCCACTCACCTCCCTCTTTCTCCTCCATTGTTTAACCCCACCATCATCACCATCATGCTCTTTGCTGAGAAACCTGGTTGGACCGGCTCAGGAAGAGGTTTGTGAGTCAGAATTGACGTTTTCCCACTGTCTTCCAAAACTTTTTATATTTGGAGCATGCTGGATAACTGGCATATTGTGTTCCAATTAAATTACTCTGTCTTCAAGTGATTGAAAACTTTCAGTCCTTCTCATTTTGGTTTTTACTTTCACATAGTGAGTTGTCTGGCTTATGGCTATGTCTACAGGAATTTATCTACAGATACTCTTTCTTCCTCAGATTACGAGAGGCAGGGGCAATAAGCAGAAGCAAATGGGGAGTGACACATTTTTTACTTTTAGATACAGAGAGTTCCCCCTTCACTCAATTTGTTGCCTTTTTATAAAGGTAGGGAAAATAAAGAGAAGATTTGGAGATTTTATACTACATGTCGGTAAAAACAAATATTAGTGATAAATAGTAATACAATATAGACAGGTCATCCTTTTCCTATATACACTCCTAGATGAGAAATATTTCCCCACACCATATAGAAAATGGAATAATCTGTGAGATTTCTTTTTCTGATGGAGACAGGACTGCCATCTTGGAATTAACGATTACTCTGTTGACAAGTTATTTTCATTTTTTATTTCAAAAACAATTAGCTAGGAGCTAAATATTGATTAGAAAGAGAAAAATTGAAGTCTGTGTCAGTTAGAACCTTGGCTCTGATACTTTACAGTAGCAGTGCGATACTGAACAAGTTATTTAACTCCTCTCTGTGCCTCACTTTCCTCATCTGTAAAATGAGAATAATAGTCATTGTTGTCAGCATCATCACCACCATCTCTCAGGTCATTTGGATGTTTATGAGTAACTGAACATAAAATGCTTAGCAGAGGATCTTGGCTTAAACTGCCTATTGTGTAAGGGGAAAAGTAATATTCTCACTGATAGAATCTTATTTCGTCCAATTTCTTATTCTTCAATAGCACATGCAGTAGCCTACAATCCAGGTATATTAGTGTTTGGTATATATTCTACTAAGCTTATATCTCTGTACACATAAACTTGTACATGTACATATTCATAAATATACATCTTTATATGCTTTTTCATTTGATGAAAATTAATATGAGATCTAATTAACACTCCTGTTCCACAACTTGACATTTTTCTCACTTCGTGTTTGTTGGCCTTTATCCTAAGTCTATAAATATCTATTCTTAATTTTTTTCTTAAGATTGCATTGTATGAATGTGCTGTTTACTTAACCAGTCTTCTATTGGAGGACATTGGAGTTCTTTTAAAATTTTTACTTTGACACACAAAATAATGTAAGTCCCAGTTAGTATTACATTCGCCTTTGAAATATTCAAGGAAATGTAATGAAGCAGAAGTCACAGATTCCAGTCTTTGTAAAAATCCTTTTTGTAATTTTAAGGGCACAAACACTGAGACTCAGTGACTACGTGACTTGTTTAAGGTCACATAGCTAATAAATACTGAAATGAGACTCAAACCCACATCTCCCGACTTTCAGTATAAGAATCTACTGGAGGGGTGAGCTATTGGTAAAGGTTCTGGAATTAGAAGAACTCAATATTTATCTTAGAAACTTGGGCTCAAAATAATGATATGTGACACCCAGTATCATATAGCTATTGAGAGATGACAAAACATACTTTCCTTGACCAAACTCTAGCTATGCACTCGTGAGCCCTCTTTTCAACTAGGCCTCAACTTTGGTCTCTAAAGACTTGAACAAAACACTAAAATAGTTTATAACAGTTAAAGGTCACATTTTTAGGATGACCCTAGTACCTGATTGAGAAAATTTGAGGTTGCCATTTTTCAAGTCCCTGACTCTACTGGGCTCCCCACTCACACCCTTTCCTGTTCCTTCAGAATGAAACACCCGGTCACTTTGGTACAAATTCAAGTCGAGTTCAGTTCATGATGAACTCTTTACATATTGTAATAATTAAAATTTGTCCTTACCACTTTAACTAGTGTCTGTTGGTAACTTTGACATAGAACAATGCTGGCTGTTCTAGAACCAAGATTGCCCTTTCTAACCTTGAACTCTTCAGTGAACCCCAAAATTTTATGTTTGGGGGAACCAAAAGCACCCTGGAACACTACTATAATGCTGAGTCCAAAGACTCAAGCTGCTGGAAAGCTCACATCCATTTTCTCTTTTTCCTTTTTGTAAAGTGAAAGCTTAGCACTATGACTGGTAGGTTCTCTCCCTCTTTACAGCAAAAAGAGAAGAGATCATGGACAGCTTTTAGTGTGCTTGCTGTGACAGCTATCTAAATACATCCTCCTTGGTCGGCCAGATCCCTGGACTTTGTTCATTAGCTCAATCTTTTATGTATCAGAGGCTCTTTATCAAAAGTGTTGCTTTATGGTACTCATTAGGCCTTTTTAAAAACATGAATGTATATCATATTAGTTTTTAGGTAGCAGGATGAGAAAGAAATGGGGGCTGGGGATAATTTTGAGAAAGAAGAAATTTGAATTTTTGGATATAATGAGAAGGAATGTCATAAATAGCCAAGACCATGAGTTCATTGCCTAAGCAAAGGGACTGTCAAATGGCAAAGAGGTTTTATATATATGTAACCATATGTGTGCATGTGTGTGTATAACCTTATTGAGATATAATTTATATAATACCATATAAATTACCCATTTAAAGTATACAAGTCAATGGTTGTTAGTATTTCTATTTTGTATAACTATCACCACAATAAGTTTTAGAACACTTTTATCATGCCTAAATCCATTAGCATTTACTCCCTACTTCCCCCAACCTCCTCTAGCCTTAGGCAACTACTAATCTAATTTCTGTCTATACAGATTTGCAGCATAAGAGGTTTTTATTTGTTTGTTTTTACCATTATAACCATTTTAAATGTACAGTACAGTAGCAGTAAGCACATTCACACTGTTATGCAATCATGACCATCCTCTCCAGAACTTTTTCATTCTCCAAAACTTGTTAAGGGTGGAAAATTTTCAAGTGAGCCAACCAGCTAAGTCAGCTACAGGGAAGTAACATCTTTAGATGCCAGAAGTTGTTTTGCCTGCTTGCTAGGGTGTGGTTCTAGGAGACTTGCGTAAAATTATGCTAAGGGCCAATGTCTGCTTCTGTAATCTGCTTGCTTGTTTGATGTTAACCAGGGTGTGATTAATCTGTTTGCTGCTAACCAGGGTGTGGTTCTAGGCTTTATAAACTGCCTCTTTTGGGAGCTAGGGGTTGATTCTCTGACCCTGCTCATGGAGAGTCAGTCACCGGCCAGCTACTAAAGGGTCATAATATACCTTAATTGGCTTCGGGGATCTTACATTCAGTCATGCCACAACAAACTGAAACTCTGTACCCATTAAACATTAACTCCCCATCCCTCACTCACCGACCCCTAGCAACTATCATTCTACTTTTTGTCCCCACGAATTTGACTACTGTAGGTATATTATGTAAGTGGGATCATAGTGTATTTGTTCTTATTTTACATAGCGTAATGTCTTGAAGCTTCATCCACAGCATAGCATGTACCAGATTCTCCCTCCCTTTTTAAGGCTGGATAGTATTCCATTGTGTATCTACACCACATTTGGTTTATCTGCTCGTGTCTGCCAATAGATACTTGGATCACTTCTGTTATTGGCTATTGTGAATCATGCTGCTATGAACATGGGTGTGCAAATGTTCAAGATCCTGCTTTCAACTTTTTGCGGGTAGATACCAAGAAGTGGAATTGCTAAATTATATGGTAATTCTATACATAGTCTTTTTAGGAACTACTATTGTGATGATTTGCCCCTAGAAAGATGCAAGAAGGGGTTAAGACTAGAAGCCTCTATGCCAGCTGCCACAGCAGCCATATTTCCTGATTGAATACCTGGCAAATACATCGGTAGGCTATTGTTTAACTCTGTTCCCACAAGAAAGGGGAGGAGGAATTTATGGGAAACATAGTATAGGAATCTGACCTTTTAACATTCCGCTTTCTGCTTCTGTACCCCCCCCCCCGCTTACGCATTATATCAGACCACCATTTGGTGACGGGTAATGAATAGATGATGTATAGATCCATTGTGATTGGGATATAGTGATTAATGGATTTTTGGGTATAAAACTGTGGACCTGAAATGGGTCGAGGCTGCTCCTTTGGAAGGACAGCCGCCGGCTAATAGACTGCCTCTAATATCAGAGCACTCAGGTTGAGTCTGGTTATTCCGGTCACAACACTATAATGTTTTCCACAGAGGCTGCACCATTTTACATTCCTACAAGCAATGCACAAGGGTTCCAATTACTCCACATCCTTGCTAACACTTGTTACAACCTATTTCTTTGATAATATCCATCATAATTGGAATGATGTGGTATCTTATTAAGGTTTTAGTTTGCATTTCCCTAATGATTATTGATGTTGATCATTTTTGTGTGTGTGTGCTTATTGGTCATTTATATATGTTCTTTGGAGAAATAGCTATTTAAGTCTTTTTCTCGCTTTTGAATTGCACTGTTTTTCTTGTTGAGTTGTGCATTAACACCTCATCAGATATGCAATTTGCAAACACTTTCTCCCAATCCTTATGCAAACACTTTCTCCCAATCCTTAGATTGTCTTTTTACTGTGTTGACAGAGTCCTTTGACATGTAAAAGTTTTAAATTTTGATGCAGTCCAATTTATCTATTTTTTTTTCTCTTAGTTTGGCTTCCTTTGAAGCAGAGCCTGTGACAAGAGCTTATTTACAGAGAGTTTATTTGGAAGGTGATCTCGGGAAGCAGGAGTAAAGGAAAGAAGAGATTGACACAGGGAAAGATAAAAATCCAGTAGAAAAGTATATTATAGAGGTTGCTGCCATAAGTGACAAAGGTTCAGTTCTACCAGGACATCTGAAAACTACCTATACTGTCTTCCCAAATGGTGCATCTGAAGAACAAGGGAATGAGAACAGAAACTTACGCCTCGGTTCTGTCTCCCGTAGTTGAGGAATACCCCTGGGAGGCAACTCCGAAGGGTGCATGTGTGGGGGGCGTGGCCTGCTGAACTTCAAAGGAGTTCACCCACCTGGAGACACTGGCCATTATGCTTCAGTTTGCTCAAGAGCTCACACATCAGATGTGGGCAAAAGAATGTGATGTGGGCCACTGAAAATGTCTTCTCTAATTAGTAACCAAGAACTAAATATTGTCTGCTCTACATTTAGCAGAGAGCCAACTGTAGGACCAGGCCTGTGCATGTGAGTGATTACAGGGGTAAGATACAAAATATACAGTATGTATGGTAAGTTATAAAAACAAATCAAACAATTCTTAAGAAGCAATAGTTTAATAGGGAAGATATAGCAGCTGTACAAGTCACTCCTCTAAAAGAAAAGAAGTGATCGATTATGTGTAGGAGATAATCTCCTAAGCATAGGAGGGAGAGGAGGTTTTTAGTAATGAGTAATAAGGGCTTTATGGAAAAGGTCACCTATAAACTGGGTCTTAAAAATTCATTTAAAAAATATTTATTGATGGCTTTTTGTTGTGCCAGGCATTTTATTAGGTGCTGAGAATTCTGTGGTGAAGGAGCAGAAATGGTTTCTGCCCTATTTATATTCTAACAGAGAGACCCAGATACTGATTTATCAGTGAATTTATCAATAAATAAGCAAGATGCCATCTGGAGTGTTAAGTGCTATCAAAATAAAAAATAATGTGATAAAGTGTTGAAGTGGGTGGGGATGACTGCAAATAGGGTGGTCAAGAAATTCTCTAAGCTGAGATCTGAATAACGATTAGAAGGCATTAGTGCCATAACAAACAAAGGAAATGGCCAACAGCAGAGAAGGGCTTGGCATGTTTAAGGAAGGATGTAAGGCCAGTGATTCTGGAGCATATGAGCCAGGGGTGGGAGAAGGGTATAAAATGAAGATGAATGAATGATCAAGGGCCAGGTCACACAGGACACAATAGGCATCATAAGGCCTTTGAGTTCATCTATGCACCAGGAAAGTCACAGAAAAGTTTTGAGGACAGTGAACTAATGTGATTTTAATTTTAAAAGACTGCTCGGTGTGCTGTGTCAAAAATAGACCACTCAGGACAGGAGGAGAAGTACTGAGACAGTGCAGAGGCTCTTGCAGATGTCATCCAGATTGGACTTGTGAATAGCTTATTCCAGGCTGGTTGCAGTAGAAACGGGAAAAGGGAAGTTTGAGATTCAGTATTAGTGATGGACTTGAAGGTTGCTTTGGTTGTGCTGAGATGATAGTAGGGGGCATGGATAGAAATGTCAAAATCAGATGAGAAAGAGTTCTATAAGGAAATTAGATCTTTTTCTTCTTGAATCGCTTATGGGAGCCATTGACAAATCACAGCAGACATGTGGCTTTGAAAGAGGTCAGGAACTCTGAACACTGTGCAAAGGAATCATACTTAATTCTGTAGGCAAAGGGGAATAATTGAAGTTTGTTTTTTTTTTCCAACTAGATGGTGATAAGAAACAAGTTGTGCCTTAGGTCTTGTCACCACTGGGTCAAATAGCTCATAGATCTAACAATAAGGAAAATGACAATCACAACAGTGTATGTGAGCGTGTGCGTGCACATGTAGTGTGTTTAAGCAGGGAAAGTGAGAGCAATTTGAACGATAAAGCCAGCAGACTTCTTCTTCAGAGGTTAATTTACTTCTCTGTTTATTGATATTGCTATGGTGATACTGGAAAGCCAGCCAGGAGGACAGAGAACAGTCAACTGTCTCTGCACTTAATAATCTGATTTAATGTAAGACATTGAGAAAGAATGCAATAAGTCAGGCCTTTTGCTGCGAGCATTAAAAGAAACCAGATGGGGCTGAGCTCACATCCTTCCCAGCCAAGCTAGTGTCCCTCCCCTGGTGCAGGGTTTCAGGCCCAGCTGTCCTGGCACTACCCTGCCTGACATTTGGAGGAACTCACCCTGCATTTTGCCCCCTCTCTTCCTTTGTTGCCCTCAAACCAGAATATCAAACCAGCAGCCCGCAAAGTGAAACAGAGCCCCAAGGAATTCTGCCTTTAAAAGGGAGTTTTGCAAAGGGAGGCTAGGTTCATTGGTGAAAGGAAGCTACTCCCTCCTTGATTATTGGTTGATATGACCCTGAGCATGGGTTTTGGAGAAACTGCAGATTTTTATATAGATTTGGGTTTTTCCACTTTCTTTCAGGAAGTCAGTGTTTGGAAGCTGGTGGTCAAGGTACTTTTTCCCTCTAATTAGAAACACATTCCTTTTGTTGTTATTTAGAATAAAACCATGAATTCTTCAGCTTTCTCAGTTTTATAGTAAGATTGTGTTCATTAATTAAATTTCTTGATTGAGCTGTACAGAAATGAAAAGAGACCTTTCATTATTCTGAATTCTAAAACCTGGGCAGCCTGGATTTTTAATAATATCGTTATTCATTCCAAATTTTGATCATCTTCCATATGCTAGATACTAAAGAATATATTCATGAGTACATGGCCCTTTCTCTATCCATCATAATTATAGCGCTGATAATGATGGCAAGTATTTCTTAATCTTTGCTATGTGCATGCCATTGTGGTAAGTCTGTTACATGCATTGCCTCATTTAAAACTCCCAGTAATCATAGAAAGCAAGTGTTAGTATTATCCAATTACTCAGATGGGGAAGCTGGGGCTTTGTTGTCTGGCATGGAAGCTCACTGATATGGTGTTATGTGTGGTGTGATTTGAGGAGTTACAAGAAAGGCCACTGGCATTCTGAAAGAGCAAAAACTACCCATTTTGTTTCTTAGAATTAACAGTGAGATGTGAATTATCAGTACTCAATACCTTTGATCATATATTTCTCTGAAGTCCATCCCAGTTGTGATAACGTGGTTTATAACAAAAATACATATTTAGTTATTAAGATAACCAAATTATACTTTCTCATTTATTTGGTCTTCATCCATGGTTTCTGGCTTACAGCTCCCCAAATCCTTAGAATTTCCCAAATGGTGAGAGCCGTAAAAGTGTCCTTTGTGATATTAATGAGGTGACTTTTGGAAAACACCTAAGAATGGGGCTTAATTGCTAGTAGAGCCAACCAAGTGATTTTAGGGGACTGTGATTTTCAGTCCCAGCCCCTGATCTCCAGGGAAGGTAAAGATTGGGACTGGAGATTGAGTTCAATCTCTCACCGTCAATGGTTTAATTAATTGTGCCTATATAATGAAGCCTCCATGAAAACCCAAAAGGATGAGGTTCAAAAAAGTTCCCAGTTGGAGAACACATGAAGATTTGTGATGTGCTGTACCTGTGGAGACTATGGAAGCTCCTCAACCCCTTCCCCACACCTTGCCCTTTGCATTTCTTCCATCTGGCTGTTCCTAAGTTATCGCCGTTTATAATAAACCAGTGATCCAGGGAGTAAATGTTCCCCAGGTTCTGGGAGCTGTTCTAGCAAATTAATCAAACTCAAAGAGGAGGTTGTAGGGGCCTCTGATCAGTCAATCTAAAGCACAGGTAACAACCTGGGTTCGCAGCTGATATCTGAAGCATGTGTGTATGTGGGAAAAGGCCTTGAAGGACTGAGGCCTTAACCTATGGGATCTGAAGCTAGCTTTGGGTAGATAGTGTCAGAATTGAGTTGTTAGGACACCCAGCTGGTACGTGCAACATTGCTTGGTGGTCTTGGGGGAACTCTTTCTCCACATTGAAACTGGTACCAGAACCCCTCTAACAGCATGGTGGGTAGCTGAGAACCAACCCCCTTGGGAATCAAACACCCCACAGTTTTCCAACCTGGACACTCTATCCTCATACTTTGCTTTACAGATACTCTTATTTCAACAACTGCTAGGTAGTTTTGCACTGGCTGTATTTTAACAATTCCCTATTCCTTCTGTGATTGCATTTGCTCAGGATTCATTAGGGTTCTTTTCAAGTTTTTTGCTAATAGTGATTTTTTTCAATACACATAAAGTTTTCATTTCCCTGAACACTAGAGAATTCCAAGGATCATTCTTCAAAGTCCAGTGTCAAGTGAGTTAGATTTAAATCTCACAGCCTTGGCAACTCTACATTCAGCAAAGAGCTCTCTGTCCCCTAGTCCATGAAAACTTCATAAAAAATTACAATATCCACAGCATGAGCTAGAACCAGATTGAGTTAACATGATGTATATGATCTTAGATTCAAAGGCTAATGAATTTATTTAATATAGCCCAGAAGATTTTTAAGATAACTTAAACAAATACATTCATGCTTACCATCTGCTCCTGGTTAAGTTTCTAATAGTAAAAAATGCTGCAAGTCACAATAATAAGACTTCTTTTCTGTCCTGTTTTAGAATCTGGCGTGAGGGGCCTTAAAATGAGCATCTTTAAAAATATATGCATGGCAAGAAATAAAATGTCCATGTATAATAAGAGTGCAAATAAATATGTTGATAATTGTCAAGGACTCATTTTAAAATGCCAGCTATAAGATATACCTGGTGGAGAAGTCATGAGTGGCATACACTGACTTAGTGTACAGCAAAGTGTGGCAAAGAAGTTTCCTTCAAGAATATTAATGTCTTAACTCAAATATCTCTTTAGAGAATTTCCCTGACACTTTAGACTGGATAACGTCACTTGGCATATTTACACGCTTACCCTATAATTTTCATTCACAGCATTCGTCACAAATGTAATCTAAACAAATCTTGGATAATAATTTGTTAATAAGTGCTTTCCTCACTAGAATATAAGGTCCATGAGATGGTGTTTGTCTTTTCACTTTTCAAAGGATTTCAAATGTTTATTGTAATGTCTAACGTATCTGATGAGTTTAATGAGTTGCTGTGGAATGCATCAGTGGAAGGGAAAACAGTTTACCCAAAATGATAAACCAAAACAATAAAAAGAGAGAATTCATTGGAAGTCGGCCTACATGAATTATTCCAAAATTTTGATATTAAAACGGTCCTCCATGATAGTGACTGTACTTTTAATTATACCAAGAAAGTCTGCAATGATTTACAAGGCCCCATGAATTTAGTCATGCCTCTACAAGGTTTATATTTTGTCATAATTTTATCTACATGCATTTGGAAAATAACAGGGAGTTTCTGTATTACACATGATTTATTCCACCTGCAGACTACAGCGCAGACAAGCACATGCATTTGGTGCTCCCTTCCACAGCTCCTCAGATACTGGGGAACTGTCACCAACAATCTGGGAGCTATGAGGCTTAATCACACCCCAAGTTCCATCCTAAAGTTCTGAGGTTTATAAGACTATTGTTTGGCAACCAACCAAGTTAATAAGTAGACCTAATGATCATGAGGACAAAACCCCTCCAAACTCTCAAGAATATCTTCAGGCTTTCCGTTAGTACAAATGGTGGCATGTACACCCCTGAGGTTTCTTTAGGGTAACATAGGCATGTGGTGAGAAGGGTGTGGGAGTGAAGGAGTAAATAACTTCATCTCTACCTTGATCTCCTCGTGATGTCTTATTGCTGCTTCCAATCCACCAAGCCAAACAGAAGTCAATGGGCAAGGGAGTCTGGATGACAGTCCAAAGACACAGACTGAATAGAATAGATCTAGTGGGATAAAAGTTGAATAATCAGCTGTGTTTAAGGTAAGAAATATATTTCATCCTTGTCCCTGGTTCCTGGTACAAAGCTCCTAAAACCCTTGTAATTTTTCCTTGTAATTTTATCTTTGGTTATTTATAACTAGCCCTTTCAATCACATCTGATTTTATGCCTTGAGGTGATTTAGGATGAGGTCCCCACATAGTCTCAGAAAGGGGCTGGTTACCAGAAAAACCAAGTAAATTAGAGGGAGGTTAGAGGAGATCAAAGGTCTATAAAAACTCTTGAATGAGATTTGATGAGCGCCTGGGTCGTTGAACACGTGGAGGTGCTGTGAGAGTGGCTTGCCCAGAGAGGGCATGGAAGTTCCTGTGCCTTTCCGTGTACCTTACCTATTGCCTCTCTTTCATCAGGTAGATGAAACTGAAGGGGTTCAGAACAAGCCCTCCTCTCCCAAGATGTATTCCATAGCATGTGAATTATTTTGAGCTGAAAGCAATCGAGACCCTGTAGGGCCACAAGAAACATTTACCTCTCCCATAAATAACTTCAATTTGGGGCCTTGCCTGCGATAAGAGTTATTACCAGAGCTAACTTTCTGTGACCTATCTACAGAACAGAGCAAACTTCAAATTATTCAACATCGGCTTTTATCATCCCAAGAATGACCTTCATCTCTAAAACCCCAGGGTGCCTTACCTCATCGTTAGCTCAGAATGTCATATATACCTCATTTTCCCCTTCTGTCTCTGAACCTTTCATGTATGAGAGGTTCCCATACGTACATATGTAGTTAAATTCAGTCATTTTCTTTTGTTAATCGATCTCATATCTATTTGATTAATAGACCAGATGAAAAAACCTGGAAGGGTAAAGGAAAATATATAACACTATTTCACTTCTGACACCAGACATGTGAGTTACATATAATTTCTCTACAGAATTATATCCTTTTATATAAAGGTGAAAAGGTAATATTTGCTTATATTCTATATAATTATATATAACAATATATATGTACATTGTAATTCCTGAGTTATGTCCTTTTATAATAAACTGGTAATCTATTGTTTTCATGAGTTCTGTGAGCCACTCTAACAAATTAATAGAACCTGAGGAGGGGGCAGTGGTAACCTCCAATTTACAGCCCATCAGCCAGAAGCACAAGTGACAACTTGGGACTCACGATTGGCACCTGAAGGATGAGGGAGTAGTCTTGCTGGATTGAACCCTTAACCTGTGGGATCTGATACTATCTCCAGGTAGATAGCATCAGAATTGAATTAAATGGTAGGATATCCAGCTAGTGTCACAGAATTGCTTGATGCGTGAAAAACTCATGTCTGATAGCAGAAGTGAAATCGTGTTGTAGTAGAGAATTGAGAAGAGAGAAGGCACGTAGGAGTGTGTCTTTAGACTAGCACAACAGAGAAACTCATATCTATGTACTTGAGAGTTTTCAAAGCACTCCTTAAATCCTCAAAACTTGGGAAGCTGACAATGGGATGAAATAGAGGAGCAGAGCAATCAAGTGACTTACTCGAGGTTAAACAGCCAGTAAGAATGACACTAAACTGGATCTTAAGCAATCTGAACTTTGTCTAGTGTCTGTGTTGTGTTTATGCTTTCCCACCTTCCCCCAACCCTCCACAAACACAGATATCACTGTAGCTACCAATGCTTTGGTGCTACAGCCGAGCAATGTGGGTGGCTTGTGTTTTGTTTCTTTTCTGTTTATTTGGGGAGTTTGCCCTGTTTATAAAATATTAACTCTCTGTCTACAATATTTGTGGATGTTAAAATGCCCAGAATCTTTCAGACCCTCAGTGTGGATGAGCTGTGGCTGATGAGAGGCCCTGTGTGAAAGAAGAGCAGGTTCTTGTAGCCTACAGCAGGGCTGCCCCCTGGGGGCCAGAAGAAAGAGCCCCTTCCTGGCAGGCAGTAGAGAGGCTAATGTATGAGAATGCTTGCAAGCCCCCCTTCATGCTTGCTTGATACCCCAGAAAACTTCAGTAGTGGCATTCTATTGGGCTCTTTTATGCCAATTTGTGGTTTTTCTGTGCACTCCTTTTTTTGACCACTTAGCTGGCTAGATTCTGCCCAAAAACTTACTTAAAAAAAAATTAATAGTTGTTTCCTAAATAAAACTAAGGGGGAAAAAAAAAAAACACAAAGTTGCCCTAACCCCCATCACCAGGGAGAACATTTTCATCGAAATCCTTTCAGCCTTTATTCTCTGTGTAAATATATATGCCTTTTCATACAAAATTTATTTTAAAATGCAATTATTCTAAACAAACAGCTTTGTAGCCTATTTTTTAAATCCCATATGGTGTGTTAACGGCAAAGATTTTTCAAATTTCATACCAAACTTTTTTTTTATATCCAGAGTAATGCCATAACTAGAAATGGATGCCCTCTGGTTAAAAAAGTTGGTATGGTGGAATGCCAGCTTTGAAGCTGAAATGTGCAGAAGAATCTCCTGGGGGTCTTGTTAAAGTGCAGATTCTGACTTATGAGGTCTAGAGTAGGGCAAGAAATTTTACATTTCTATTGGGCTCTCATAAGCCAATTCATGTTTTTTTCTGTGCAGTTCTTTTCTTAGCCCTTAGCTGGCAGCTGCATTACTAATCTGCTCCCTGGTGACATGATATCGCTGTCTGTGGCCCGTGCTTTGAGAAACACACAGATGTGGAGGAAAGAACTCCCATCTAGGAGTCAAAAACATGTCTCCAAATCTTGGCCATGGATTTTGGATAAGTTCCTAAACCTCTTAAGTTTGATTCTCTTAGATAAGGAAGGGGGCATAAGAATCTGAAAATGCTTAGCACAAAATGTAGATGTACAGTTGTATGGAACAGTTAAATGTATATATAGTCATATGGAAGTATAGTTGAATCAGAATTAGACAATAGAAAGCTAGCTGAAGGGAGAGGCAGAACTCTCTTATACCTCCTATTGTCCCCTCCTACTTCACCAAAAAAATAAAATTTGCTGTCAAAATGGAAATGAATGTTTGGATGTGGTTCCATAGTGTAGCAGTTAACACGTCTGCTTTACACGCAGAAGGTCCTGGTTGGCACCCCCATGTAACTATGGCCAGGCCACCCTGCACAAGCCTAATGTCTAATCTCAGAAACTAAGCAGGGTCAGACCTGGTTAGTACTTGGATGGGAGACCACCCAGGAAGACCAGGCATAAATAACTGATGATGATGATGATGATGATGATGATGATGATGATGATAATTAATAATAATAATAATAATAATATAATAATAATAAAAAGAAAAGGCAAAAAGAAAAAGAAATAAATATTCATTGAATGGCTTTTGTGCTTAAAGAAGTCCTAGGCACTGAATTTACAGGGTGTTAAAAAACAAGGCAACAGACCCAAAATGGAGTTGCTTATGCTAAGCCCTGTATCACCTAACCCAGACTTATATACAGCTTTGGCTCTCTCAGAAATGGAATCCTAAGCAGTGGAACAAAAGTTGCCTCATCACCATGAGTAAGGTCATCTGCCTGATAGACGCCTGCCCTCCTGTAGATGAAAGTCACCTTGCAATAAACAACCAGTTTTTGTGCAGCATAACTTCTTTATTCCCACTCCCTTCTGCTTATGAAAGTCTTTCACTTTTACAGCTCTGTGGAGCTCCTTTTTATATGCTAGATTAGAAGATGCCATATTTGAATGGATTTTTGCTCAAATGAACTCTAAAAAAATTTAATAACCCTCAGTTTATCTTTTAACAAGGGATAAATGGATCCATTTTTGCTTTTGCAAAATATTCATTAAAAAGGGATTTATAACTCAAGTGTGACCAGATCCCCTAGCACAATCTGTTTATCCAGCACCAGCTTGATGTTGGGTTCATTTCTTTTACAAATATACTAACATTTTAAATAGATGGATGTCCAAACTTCGTAAAATTAAGTTTTTCTATTTCTGTTCTTTTTCTACTTTCTGTCTAGGTGCCAGACGTGTTCTTTCTCTTTCCCACATCTCCTTTGGTATGGGCTTCCCATCTTGCTGACTTCCTTCCCCTCCAAGATCACCCCCTCTGGACCCCTCCACATTCTTTTCCTTATGAAGGTCTTGGCTCCTCTAGTTTGTACCTTCACATGCATTTCTCTGCTCAATAAAACTCCTCCCTAGAAGTCTGGTGGGACCTTGGGTTTTTCTTGACATAATCATTATCATCTGAACTATTTTTCTTTTTCTTTCTTTTTTTTTCTTCTTTTTTGTTACATGAGCTCAAAAGCAGTAGAATATAGAATGAGACTTCTGTGTTTCTTCTCAGCCGGGGAACTTGCCAGCTACGTCATTTTGTACTCTGACAAAATGACTTTTTTTTGAGAAGGCAAGAAAGACCCTTCATCACAGCTTAGCTTCCCTTACAGATTTAGGAGCAAAAGAGCCATGACTGTCCTGGGAGAAAAGACTCATTCCACCTGCACTGGGAGCCACTTGAAGGGACATTGGTCTAGTTTCATGACTGGGATAAACTTCAGGCTGAGTCAGTCTGGTGCTTGCCTGTGTCCCAGGAAGTTCTTTGTATGGAAAACTGAAAGAACTGATTTTTAAGTGTTGTTTGGTTCTGGACTCCTATGATTAAGTTCTGAAGGCCTCACACTGAGATCAAAATTGGGGCTAAAATTCTCTTGATATACCACCCTGGGTGGGCTCCGTTTGGAAATAAATAGTTAGAGGTAGGCCAAAAAAAAAAAAAAAGTGAACAAAATTAGGCCAATATGAAACTTCTGAGGCTTGCATGCCCAGATGCTTAATGAACAAATGCTGTCCTTTACTTGAATTTTTTGGGTCTAATTCACTCTGTTGCAATTTTCTTGTTTATTCCTTGGAGCGTAAAAGCACTCTCCAGCTTCTTAGTGTGAGGCTTGCAAATCCTTCTCTGCAAACCTACAGCAGTGGGGAGGGGTCCGAGATGAATGGTTTCTCTGCAGTGACCTGGTCATTTTTTTTATCTCGGATTCCTAATTTTACATGATATTTTTTTGTATGTGTGTGTGAGGGACAGATGAGTGTGGATTAGGATTAATTTAGATAAACGCGATTATGCAAAGCCTTTTTAGAATAATTTGGGTACAGTTTTGATATAATGTCCACTTATACAGAAAGCAGGTACGGAAAGAGTCAAAAAGCATGGAGTGAAGGGGAGTAAAATATGACACCTCAAAATATACCTCTTTGGCATATTGATTATTTGGGGCTGGTTACTTTTGAGAGTCTGCAGACATAGGAGAATCTCTGAAAACCAGAGAAGTTACCCTTTTGTAAGAGAAATTTAAATTTATAGTAGTCTCCCTTATCCATGGGGATACTTTTCAAGACTGCCAGTGGACTTTTAAACCCTAAAAAATGCTGAACCCTTTAAAACCTGTTTTTTTTCCCTATACATACAAACCTATGATAAAATTTAATTTATAAATTAGGCACAGCTAGAGATTAACAACAATAATAAAATGGAATAATTGTAATATACTATAATAAAAGTTATATGAATGTGATCTCTCTCTCATAACCCATCTGATAACTGAGATGGCTACTAAGTGACTAATGGGCAGGGAGCACATGTGACATGAATGTGCTGGGAAACTTATGATTTCCAGAACTTTCCATTTAGTATTTTTGGACCATGGTTGACCACCTATAACTAAAACTGAGGAACAGGAAAAGCAGGTAACAGGGAGACTAGATAAGGGAAATCTCCATTTATAAGTACTGCCCTCTCTGTATCAGGAAGAGGAGGATGATCAAATTTCTAGAAATTCTTAACGGAGAAGGTATGTTCTTAAATCTGAATAATGACCATGCCCTTGTTTACTGTGTTTTGCCTGAAAAGCTCCCACAACTGGCCTCCTCCTCCCCCAATTTTCTTCTGTCTCTTTAGCTAAAGATATTTAAAGTGGTGACTTGAATTATTTCAATGATTTACTTAGTTTTCCTAGGTATCTCCCATGTATACAGGAAGTATATATGTTATTGAAGTTCAGCCTATTTTTCTCCTGTTCATCTGTCTTTTATAATACAAGGGGACTGGTGTCCGCCAAGAATATAGAAGGGTAGAGAAAACATTAGTTTGCCTCCTCTACAGGAGCAATTAGAGGAAGCATACAGTAGAGACACTATATTTTGATATTTTGGAGAATAGAAAGTCAATTAGGAACCAAATTAAGGTGATTTAATTTTAAGAAAATGAAAGCCTGGGCAAAAGATAGAGATTAGATGACATTTTTCTGGCAATCGTGAGAATAATATTCTGGACTCCCCTTAATGATAATCTGTCCATGGTTATAAATTCTTTCCATCTAGAGAAGAAGCTTCTCACCCCACTGGCAACATCTTTCATTTATAAAATG
Source organism: Cynopterus sphinx (assembly GCA_030015415.1). Classification (NCBI taxonomy): domain Eukaryota; kingdom Metazoa; phylum Chordata; class Mammalia; order Chiroptera; family Pteropodidae; genus Cynopterus; species Cynopterus sphinx. Next base: position 21,565,230 of record CM057387.1, on the reverse strand, counting down.
GCTTCCCATCATTGACTACTTGCTATGGATGTAGTGATGTCTCTTAGGTGTGCAGGGTTCCTCTCCTTGGTTACATGAAATTTGAATGAAGGGAAATGCAACTGGCAGGCAACACAATAAGATGGGTTTTGCTAGTTGGGCTACAGCATTCGTGTCCAGAGAAGTCTGGACTTCAAACATCTCTACCTGCAGAAACAATATTCAGTGATTATTCTTTAATGGGCAGGTCTGAGTTCCTTCTGCTGTAGGCCAGGGAAGTGCCTTTATGCCTCTAAATTAAAATGCCAGGGTGCAGGAGTAGTTGTGAAGATGGTATGTGATGAGTTGCAACAATCACCTGTTTTCTTTTCTAGAAATGGCTGTAATTCTCATGGAAGCTCAAAACATAATGCCTTCACCAGCATCTCTATTTGTTTCATTATCTATTCTACTGGATTTCAAGCACTACATGCTCCTTTAAACATTTTTTACGTGGCATATGTCTAAAACAAGAAGGAGAGCTGAGAGTTCTTGGGTGAGAGTGGAGATGGAGAGTAATAAATCATCCATAGTTTTGATGATAGGATTCTGCTTCCAATGATGAGCAACAATTTTCTATTTCCACAACCCTGAGGTATATGAAGTCATTTAATTTGCATAAAACTTGGCGGCTATATTTTCTCTAATTTTTCAAGTAAAGAAACAAAGTCTCAGGAAGTAACAGCTTGATCAAGATTCCTAATCTGAGCAAGGAAGAGCTAGGCTTCACACCTCAATCCAGTGACTCCTAAGGTTCTGTTCCTTCACCTCTGCATTCTTCTGCCATTCAAAATACATTAGTCACCACCACCCCATTCCCCACCAAGGGGCATAACAGGAAGGAGTAGCTCTAAGGTTTACTGCTCTGATAATTACTCCTAAATAGTTACCAGTCCTCTCTTCTCCACTCAACTTGTTTTTGGGGGGAGTACGTGTGGGGTGGGGAAAGGCCTATCTGTCTGCCAACTGCTTTATTCCTTAGGATTGGTAGATACTGGGATTCCAGCTCAAACTTCAATTTGGAGAAATCTGAGCCCAATGAAGCATGTCATGGCCACCTCAGTGTTTTTGTTTTTCTTTTTTTTTTCTTTTTCTTTTCCTTTTTTCCCTTAGCCAAGCAGAGCTGAATGGACAGGCTCTTGGCAACCTCATCGTATCTATTGTGTTCTGATCATTATTTAAACAAATGGTATTCACTGGGGTCCAAGTCAGAGGGACAGGACACAGAGAAGGCTTTTTATCAGTCAGCTAGACTGCTCTTCCCATTTCATAAGTCTTTTGTGTTCCCTGAGGGTCCTTCAAGTGTGGAGCAGCTCACAAAGGAATGAGATGGACACAGCCTTTGTTTAAAAAGGGACAGACAGTCAGTCGCCTTTGCCTCTTTGCAGATGGCTTGATCCTTTTGGCTATTTTCTATCTCTATTCAAATAAAAAAGGGCTGATGAAACACCAACACATCCTTAAGGCACTGAGGGCCACAGAAAGGGAAAGTAATGTGCAGGGTTTTTACAAGGTCAAGTATGATAGTCTCAAGGAGGGACATTAGTGGAGGTGCTAGTTTACACAGCAGAGAAGGAATAGATGTTGAAAGATGCTGGCTCTGCAGACAGTGTGTTTCAGGGTTCTAGTAATTACCCAAGTTATCTTTAAAAATGTATTAATCTAGCAAGATTCAAATCCTTTATTTGTAAATGGGGATAATAATTATAGTTATTCAATAGCACTGACTAGAGGGTTAAATGAAATATTGTATGCAACATGCTTATGGGCACATTTTGAGCTTTTCTTAAATGCTTGCTTTTCTAATTACAGCTGAGGATAGATTTATGGAGGGAGGTGGCCTTGGTCCTGGAAAGAAGAAAATTATAGAATGTTTCAGGCCCAAGTCCAGGGATTCATGGGTTTTAAAAATTAAAGTCATCTGCAATTTATCTTTTTACTCTAGCATATGAAGTTAATAAAAATTACAAATCTAAAAGATCTCAAGTAAGTTAGGCCAGTTTAGCACATTGACACTTGAACATAATTGCCCAAAGCACATTCCTACAGAAAAATAGTCCAGGAATTTTTTTAAAAGCTACCTCTTCAAACTGTATAAAAATGGGTTCCCTGGTCAAAAATATATCTGAGCAACTCAGAAATTCCTAATGAACATTAGGATAAAGGCTCTGAACAGGCCTATAAGGAAACAACATAATCTAGTTAACCGCTTAAGTTCGAATATGAAACGTTTGTTGTTTCTACTGCTGCTGCTGCTGCTGCTGCTGTTTGGAGGGAGGAAGGTGCACATACGGACATCCCAGAGGACAGAGGTCCATTTGGAACAGAGATATGCATTTGGAAGCTGGGCTCTCCGATCACAGCTTTGTCTATAAACCGGCTCACCCAGATGTGCAGTCAGCTCAAGTGTTTGCATGCAGAGTTTTAGTCATTAAAGAAATTATTTGCAGCAGTTATGGTGCTATTAGGCATCACTCTAAAGTAGTGGCTCTGAAGGGCTGTAATGCTGAAGACTCTGGAGCTGAAAAGTCTTAATGGGTAGAATCAGGCAGCCCGAGTTCAGTGGGAAACACATTACCTGACATTGGGACATTGCAGCAAAGTTTGACGGGCTCTTAAATAGTTGAGTTACCAAGATGTTTTCATTATCAACCTGTTCCTAAGTGCTTTATAAAAACTTTACTCATCCCAATTCTTTCCTACTGTAGTATATAGGGCAGAGCATTGGGTAGGACTGAGAATGTAGGAAAGTATGTGTTAGTGATTGGAAAAGAAGGTGGGACAAGGGAGGAAGGCAGAGAGAGAATGGTGAAGTTATGGCCTCTCAATAAGAATCTACATATATACAGCTTAAAATATTATCCTTATAATAAACCAGTAGCCATACTTTACATACATCTGAGTATATAGTTTGGGTCAGGGGTGTATGAAAAAATCCTAAAGATAACTGATGCAGTTTTCAATTTTCTTTCATGTACATACTGCTGCATAACTATAATCTAAAATTGGTTATGCTAAGGTTTTATTAATTAGGTTACTGTACCATGTGAACTTCCTGATTCTGAGATTTTTGAGTCTGGGCCCACCCAAGGCACTATGCCTTTGGAAAATCTCTTTAGTCCAGATATTCCTTAGTTTCTTCCTCTGTAAATTGAGAATAATAACCGTTTCTGGTTTTCTAAGAAATAGTATACTGCAATCATTCCCAAATATCTGTCCATATACTGGGATTATTTCCATAACAAAATTTTCACAGGCATATGGTAAATTAAGAAAGCTAAGATCAGTGTGATAAATGTTAATCAAATTTTATACCATTAAAAAATATGCAGATAAGTTCTTTCCACTCTTTTGATTTAAAAATCTCCTTTATTTTATAAAATTCCTTTTTGAGGTTTCTTCCTATTTCCCCCACTCCTATTTTACTAGTAGATGAAATCTTCAAGCCTTAGAAGTGGTGAGTTGACAATATAGAAACACAGATGAGTCTGTTTCTATGACTTTTGCTTTCTGTGTGAAGTTACTTCTCTGTTAGCAGTGGAGAGAAAACTCTTCAGATATAACCACTTTTGAATCATCACCTCTCAAAAACAGTGTTTTTGAAGGGCTGCCTTAGAGATGTCATTGGTGCCTGTGGAACCAAAGTGAATCGCTCACAGAGGAGACCCTCATGGCTGCAGCCTCTTCAAGGCTGAACACCTACAGTCAGCAACAGCCAGTAGAACTGGAGAGAGCCATTGGGCTTTCTCATCCAAAAGTCTGCAGCCACACCACATGCTAAACATCACTGACTTACCTTCTAGTCATTGTTTGGCACCATCTGTCTCTTGTCTCCCCTATTCATGCTACTTGCTACAGGTTAATTCCTTAAATCTTTTAACAGACACTCATTGGGGTCCATTGTTTGTCAGGTATTATGCTGAGTATTTTAAATATTTTATTATCTCATTTAACTAATGAAACAGCTTGGGTAGGCAGGCATTATTTTCAACCCCAATTTTCACAAAGGAAATAATAAAGCCCAGATCACTGCGTGCCATGCAAGAGCCACTTATCAAGAAAGTCACCTACTTTGTGTCTCATATGCCAAAGGTCACAGCCTCGACCATGGAAATACAAAGCCTTTGGGACAGTGGGGAAACCCATGATAGCAACACCAAAAGCAAGGACTCTGGAAATACACAGCCTTCAGTTGTTGTTGTTGCTAGTGTTGTTTTAAGTTTGTTTGGAAAATCAGAAAAATGATGGTGCTTAACTTTTATAGTTGTTGGCATTAATAAGTTAAATACTCTATATAAATCCCTCGGACATAGCAAGTTTTTGTGAAATGGTGACTGCCAGTAATAAAGTCAGCAGTAGTTAACTGGACTGTGATGTGAGTTGTATGAGGCTTCATAATATGAGAAAATACTCATGCAGTGTGAATTAGAGTGGAATTTTGGGTGGCAGGTTCAGAGTCAGGTAAAAGGCTCGAAGGATTGTGATTAGAGGTGAAAAGCTAATCACTGGTGAGTTCCCATGTGCTCAAGCCTTCCTTGTTGAGTCCATCCTGGCCTGGTAGGCTGAGGCAGCCTTAGGGATAGAGCCCTAGTTTGCATCTGGCCACCAAGTTCGCAGAGCTTTGTCCCATGCTTACTGGGGAAGGATCTGACCGATGATGGATGAGGTTCCTGCAGCTCAGCTGAAACCTTGCGAAAGGAGTTTGTAAGGATGAGAAGCTGAGCCAGGCTCCCGAGGGGAAGTCCTCCAGCCTGGCTGTCTGGTTTGTGTTGAGGAGCAGAGTCAGCCTCTGATTACTTTGGCCCAAAACTCTTTCTCACAATGGTCCAAGGACTCAAAGATTAGGATTCTTCTGGCAGTTGCTGGCACATTCTGAGCCACAAGGTTTGAATTTACTCCAAGGCTGGGAACCAGCTGCTCCACAGAGTGAAAAAGGAGGGGATCTCACGTGAGCAGATACCAGAAGGTAGAAGGAAATGAAGTCACTGCTGGTGCTGCATAGCTCTTCCTCCACACTGGAGGCTCCCAGCTACGATTGCGAGATCTTTAGAAACTAAAATCTACAATTACAACAAATATTTAGAAGCCGGCAAAATTTAGGGAATGTGTTGTGCTTATTCACCATTTATTTGCACACATTTTCAAGGCAGATTAGGCATCTCAGAGGCTGGTTGATTTCTCTTGGTTTTTATCTTGGGCTCTGCTGTCCAAGAGGAGTGAGGAGCAATGTGCTTAATTTTAATGAATTCTCTTGCATTTCTTGTACATTTACACATAGCCCTTAAATAAATAGCTTAGCTAATAGGTATCTGCTGCCTACCAGCTACATTGTGTCATATAAATATGCATATTTATGGCAATATGTTTATGTATATTGCCATACATATAAACATACATACCTATAAATACTTACATATATTGAACCTCTTATTTTGGAATAATTATAGATCCACGGGAAGCTACAAGGGTACTAAGTAGAGGTTTGTGTACATGTCACCTGATTTTATCCAATGTTAACACCTTACCTAGCTACAGGACTGTATCAAAACCAGGAAACTGACATTGGTAAAGGTATGTATAATTCTGTGTCATTTAGTTACATGTATAAGTTAGCGTCACCACTCCCTGACTCAAGATACAGAATTATTCCCTCACCACAAAAATTTTCCTCATGCTACCCTTTATGGTCACGTCCACACCCTTCCCTCCACCATTTCTAAACCCCAATATCCACCAATGTGTTGTCTATCTCTATAATTTTGACATTTTTGAAAACGATGTATAAAGAGAATTGTAGAGTAGGTATGAACTTTTGAGATTGTTCCTTTTCACCCAGCATGATACCCTTGAGATCTACCCAAGTTGCATGTGTCAATAATTCATTACTTTTTATTGTTGAGTAATATTCTGTATTATGGTTGTACCATATTTTGAGAAAATTGTCCTTTTAAAAAAACAGTGTAGTTATTTTAGATTTTAGAAATTACAAACAAAGCTGTTATGAATAATAATGTACAGAATTCATTTAAATATAAGTTTTTATTTCTCTGGGGTAAGTACCCAGAAGCATAGCTGCTGGGCTGTAAGGTAAGAGCATGCATAGCTTTCTTTTAAGAAAGTGCCAAATTATTTTCCAGAGTAGCTGTACCACTTATATTCCTACTAGCATAGACGAGAGATCTGGTTTTTCTACATGCTTGCCAGTATTTGGTATTATTACTATTTTTTTATTTTAACTGTTCTAAAAGGTATGTAGTGACATCTTATCATAGTCTTAATTTGCATTGCCCAATTTAAACGGCCTTATTGAGATAAAATTCACTTTCACAGTGTACAATCAACAACTTTAGTTAATTCGCAGAGTACTGCATTCATTACCAAAACCATTTTATAAAATTTTTATTATCCCCGAAAGTAACTTTTTCACCTTAGCCACTACCTTCCAACCTTCCACCTAACCCCAGCCTTAGGAAACCACTAATCTATCTGTCATTCCTATAAATTTGTCTATTCTGGACTTCTTATATAAATGTAATCACATATTATGTGGTCCACTGTGACAGGCTTCTTAGTATAATGTTTTCAAGATCCATCCAGATTACAGTAAGTATTATTACTTCATCATTGCCAAATAATACTCCAATGTGTGGACATTGTATTAATCAGTTGATGAATATTTGGGTTGTTCCACTTTTGGGCTATTATTAATAATTCTGCAGTACACATTCATATGCAAGTTTTTGTGTGGACATCTTACTAATTCTTTTGGGTATACACCAAGGGGTAGAATTGCTAGGAAATTAGTAACTGTATGTTTAACCATTTGGGGGATTGCAGACTGTCTTCCAAAACAGTTACACAAACTTATACTCTCACTGGCAACATATAAGCATTCCAACTGCTCCACAACTTTGCCAATAGTTATTATCTTTCTTTTTTTATTAAAGTCATACTAGTGGGTGTGAAGTGACATCTCGCAGTGGCTTTGATTTGCATTTCCCAGATGACTAATGATGATAAGCATCTTTTCATGTCCTTATTGGCCATTGGTATATCTTCTTTTAGTGAATGACTTAAATCCTCTGCCTACTTTTTAATTGGGTTGTTTTTTATTACTGAGTTTAAAGTTTACTTTATATATTTTGATACATATTTCTTATCAGATGTATGATTTCCCAAATTGTTTTATTTCGTGGGCTGTCTCTCATTTTCTTAAGAGCGCCTTTTGAAGCACAAAAATTTTAAATTTTGTTCACATCTAGTCTAACAAATTATTTTTTGTTGGTTATGTTTTTGGTGTTATATCTAAGAAAGTATTGCCTAGTCCAAGAGCATGAAGATTTATACCTTTCTTCTAAATTTTATAGTTTTAGCTCTGACGCTAAGGTCTATGATATATTTTGAGTTAATTTTGTATATGGTGTAAAGTAAGAGTTTGAATTTATTCTTTTATGGGTAGATGTCCAGTTGTCCCAGCACCGTTTCTTAAAAAGATTATTTCCCCTCTATTTAATTGTCTTGGTACTCATATCAAAAATCAACAAGAGGATTCTGGGAAACATGGCAGAGTGAGAGGCGTCCTCAGATTTCTCCCCTTGAAACAACAATAAGCTAAACATCTAAAACTTGAAAAAGAACACCCAAACTTCACACCGGCATGTCTGAGCATGGGATCTGCACATAAGAGCTACCACAGGTCAGAACCCTGGGTGTCGTGTAGACTGGGAGAAAGAAAGAAGCTGCCTCTCTTAGCCTCTAGAGCTCCCTGCAGGAGGAGGGGCAGGGGGGGAATGAGCAGCAAGTTCCCAAACAGCCCTTCCTGGAAGTGGTGTGAGTTCCATGCATCTGGTGGCAGGGCCCAGTCATCTGGGCAAAAGCAGAGAAGTGGGATGGGATGCAGAGAAACAACAGTTGATTTCTACCGGCCCTGGTTGCAAAAGTGAGGCTGAGCTGTAGCCCTCAAATCCCAACCTAAAGGACCCTTCCCCTCATATCCTCCTAGACCGATCACTGTGGAGCCCCAGGGGAATCTGAGCAAATGCTGCCGAGACTGTCGCTGACACTGACAAGGACCAAAACTGAGAGTAGTGAGTGTGATTCAATATCTATGGTAAAATGAAAAAGGTATTATTTACTCTTTATATAAACCAGGGATCCAAGAGGCTTAGACGCCACCTACTGGAAACCAAAGAAAAGCAGGCTGAAGAGAGACCTTTATATGATTAATCTTTCTGGAAAAACAGCAGAATACATTTCTATTAATGCCCAGGGGGAGAATTAGTTCATTAAACACCATGATTAACCAAGGTGACAAGGCATCTCAGAAATAAAGACATAAATCTACAGAAAATAATCTTACAGACATAGAAATATGCAACTTAATTGACAGAGAATTCAGAATGGTACTTCTGAAAAAACTCAATGAGTTCTGAAATTAGTCATATCAACAATTTCAGGAATTGAAAAAACTAGATAAGCATAGCAAGGAGATTGAAAACCTTAAAAATAATCAAATAGAACTTCTGGAGATAAAAAACAAAACCAAAAAGAAACAAACAAACAAAACACCACACTGCAAGAGTTGAAAAATGAAATAGCAAGCTTGGGAAACAGAGTTGACCAAATGGAGGAAAAGGTCAGTGATACTGAAAACAGAAATTTAGAAATAAATCAGAGGGAAGAAGAGAGAAATGAAAGAATAAAAAATAATGAAAGAGAAATACAAGAACTAGCTGATGCCATGAGGAGAGGAAACATAAGAATAATGGGCATTATCAAAGGTGAGGGAAAGGAGCAGGGACTAGAAAGCATTTTCAGACAAATAGTGGAGGAGAATTTCCCAAATCTAAGGGATGAGCTGGAGCTTGGAAAATAAGAAGTCCACAGAACACCCAATTATCTCAACCAAAAAAGGCCTTCACCAAGACACATTGTATTAAAATTATCAAAAATCAACAACAAAGACAGAATTCTCAGGGCAGCCAGAAAGAAGAAAATGGTAACTTATAAAGGAAAACCCATTAGATTATCCTCAGACTTCTCAATGCAGACCTTACAAGCCAGAAAGGAATGGAATCAAATATTTAAACTATTAAGTGAAAGAAACTACCAGCCTAGAATAATGTATCCAGCTAAACTCTCCTTTAGATATGAAGGAGAAATTAAGACCTTTCCTGACATACAAAAATTTAGGGAATTCTCCACTACGAGGCCTGCACTACAGAGAATACTGAAAGGGGTCAGCTCACCTAAAAAGAAAATAACAACAACAACAAAAAAAATACATAATTAAGCGTAAAGTGACTATCAGGCAAATAGAAGCAGAGGAGTGCAATCCTTACAAGAACAGGATATTATAATCTTAAATAATAAGGAGAGAATTGCTATAGCAAGATAGTAATGAATGTTCAGCATGCATAGAAACAAACTGAGATAACAATGACTGCAAAGGAGAGAATTCAAATACCTAAATTTATAAAGGTGAATGGAGATAAGGCACACATGTAAGAAAATGGATGACTGTATACATATAACTATCCTTTACATATTCATAATGGTAACCACATGCCAAAGATTCAGAACTGAAGTATGTAACATAAAACAAGAAGAATCAGAAGCAAAACCCACAAAAGACAACCAAAAAACAAAACAAAACAAAAAAACAGAAACAGAAACACAAGGACAAGGAAGCAATGGGAACACCAAGCTACCAGAAAGCAAAAGATAAAATGGCTATAAGAAGACCTCGTATTTCAATAGTCACCCTACATATAAATGGCCTACAATAAAATGGCATAAAGTTGCAGATTGGATCAAAAAACAAAACCCAACCATATGCTGCCTCCAGGAGACACATCTCACCTCCAAAGACAAATATAGACTCAAAGTAAAAGGGTGGAAAATGATATTTCAAGTAAATGGCATTCAGAGAAAAGCAGGAGTAGCGGTACTAATATCAGACGAAATGGACTTCAAAATAAAAAAGAAAGATACTGAGGGACACTTCATAATGATAAAAGGAATCATACACCAAGGAGACATACCACTTATTAACATCTATGCTTTCAATCAGGGAGCCCCAAAATATGTAAAGCAATTACTAACAGAACTAAAGGGAGAAATAGACCAAAACACTATTGTAGTAGGAGACCTAAATACCCTACTGTTGGACATGGACAGATTATCCAAACAGAAAATCAATAAGAAAATAACATCTTTAAATGATACATTAGACCAACTGGACATAATCGACATATACAGAACCTCCTATCCCAAAAGAGCTGCTTATACATGCTTCTGTAGTGCACATGAAACATTCTCAAGAATCAACCACATGCTGAGACACAGAGATAGCCTCAACAAATGTAAGAGGGTTGAAATCGTACTAACCATATTTTCTGATCATAATGCTCTGAAGCTATAGGTCAACTCCAAAAAGAAATCAGGAAGAACCACAAATACATGGAGATTAAACAACACGCTACTGAAGAATACCTGGGTCTGTGAAGAAATAAAAAGAGAGATTGAGAGATACATAGAAACGAATGATAATGATAGTACAGCATGTCAAAACTTTTGGGACATGGCAAAAGCTGTCATAAGAGGAAAGTTCATATCATTGCAGGCCTATCTCCAAAAACAAGAATGAGCCCAAATAAATAACCTAATGCTTTATCTTAAAAACTAGAAAAGAACAAATGAGGCCTAACGTCAGCAGAAGGAAAGAAATCATCAAAATTAGAACAGAAATAAATGAAATTGAAAACAAAACAAACAAATAAACAAAAACAATAGAAAAAATAAATACGACAAAGAGCTGGTTCTTTGAGAAGGTTAACAAAATGGACAAACCCCTGGCTAGACTCACCAAAGAAAAAAGAAAAAGGACAGAAATAAACAAAATCAGGGATAAAAAGGAGGAAATTATGACAGACATCGCAGAAATACAAAGGATCATGCAAGAATACTGTGAAAAAGTATATAACTCCAAATTTAATAATGTAGAAGAAAAGCGCAGTACTTTGAAAAACACAGCCTTCCTAGACTGAATTAAGAAGAACTGGAAAATCTAAATAGACCAATCAGCAGTATGGAAATTAAAACAATCATCAAAAACCTACCAAAAAGTTAAAAGCCAGGACCAGATGGCTTCACCAGTGAATTCTACCAAACATTCAAAAGTTTAATACCTATTTTCCTCAAATGGTTCCAAAAAATCAAAGAGGAGGCAATATTTTTCCAACTCCTTATACGAGGCCAATATTACTCTGATACCAAAACCTAGTAAAGATAACACACAAAAAAGAAAACTACAGACCAACATCTCTCATGAACACAGATGCAAAAATCCTAAATAAGATACTAGTGAGCCGAATACAGCAACATGTTAAAAAGATTGTACATCATGATCAAGTGGGCTTCATCCCAGGGGCACAGACATGGCTCAACATACACAAATTGATTAATGTGATACACCACATAAACAAATTAAAAAATAAGAATCATATGATCATATCAATAGATGCAGAAAAAGCCTTCAACAAGATACATCATCCATGTATGATCAAAACACTTCACAAAATCAGTATTGAAGGAAAGTACTTTAACATAATAAAAGCCATCTACGACAAACCCTCCATTGTCAAGTACAATAAGACAAGAAGAAAAAATGTAAGTTATATAAATTAAAAGGGAAAAAGTAAAATTGTCTTTATTTGCAGGTGACATGATCATCTATGTAGAAAATCCTAAGGAATCTACCAAAAAAAAAAAAAAACTACTCAAGTTATGAGTTTAGCAAGTTTATACGTGAGAAGATTAACATGCAAAATTCTATTGTATTGTTATATACAAATAAAATCAGACAATGAATTTTAAAATAGTTACAATATATTTACAAAAGGTTACATGCAGAATACGTGTCCGTTGATACAACATTTTAGAAATGACAAAATTATAGTGAAGAGATTAATGGCTGCAAAGCATTAGGGATGGGGCGGGGAGCGCAGTGGGGGAGAAGTGAGTGTGCTCATGAAAGGGAAGCCCGAGGGATCCCTGTGGTGGTGAAACTGCAGCATGCCTTGACTGCTGTGGAGGGTACATGAACCCACACATGTGACATAAATTGCATAGCACTGAATACCACACATGCACACATACTTGCACACACACAAACACACCGGTGAAGTCTGAATAAAATTAGTGAATTCTATCAACATGAGTTCCCCTGATTACGAAGGGTACAAAGGTTCTCTCTGTACTATTTCTTACAACTGCACGTGAACCTACGATTATAAAGGTTAATTTTTTAAAAAAAATCGATGAACTGCATGCCATATTTTTAAGAATGTTTTTTTCTATCCAAAATCTTCAGTTTGTGAGAACTAAGCAATTTAAGCATCCAAAGGATTAACTAATGCTTGATCTAAAGCGTCCAAAGCAAGAACGCATCTGTGAAGAGTCACTTGTCCAAAATTGTAAAGGAGATCTAGATAGACACTTTTTACAGGGGGACTTTGGAAATGGATGAGAGGAGATAGACTCCCATGGCTTTGGGTAACTGGAGGTGAGAAGAGGAATAGAAGAGGCAGATAATGCATGACAATCCCTAAAGTCAACTTTTCTTCTTGTCAGTTGTACCTTTAATTAATCTTCAGTTTTATTTGTTTGTTTGACTTCTCTCTATTTTCCAGAGAGTGCAAGTTAGCCTCACTCTTGTTAAAAATGCAGAATTTTGCACCAGACAAATATGGGCTCAAATCCTAAACCCATTGTTACTTCCAATCTGTTTGATTTCTTCAAAATTCAGTTTCCTCTTTTGCAAAATTGTGATTAGGTGAGATTTCAATTCCTTTTATGCATTTATGTCCTGAGTATATGATAAGGTATATTAAATTACATTTACTATTTTGGGGTTTTAAGGATCCTAACGTCATTGTAAGCTTCTACTAACATGTGACAGAAAGAGAGAAGGTCCAGGAGTGTGTCAAACACCAAGACCTATGCATGTGGGCAAGTGGCTTATCTTCTGTGAGCCTCATCGTCACCACTGGTAAAATGGGGGTAAAATATCTGCCTGGACTGTGTATAGAGTTGCTATGACATTCAAAGGAAGAAAAAAACTGTGTAGAGCTTTTAAAATGATAAAGTTTCCTACATCTGTAAGATAATTTCATTATTTCATTAAAATACTCATCTTAGTGAACTCTAATGAAACATCAATATTTTTTGTCTTTATGAATATTGTATTACCATATTGGTGGCTTTAAAGATACAAAGAGGACAGTATGGTCCAAAGCTTTAGCTACAAAACAAAGCGAGAAGTCAAATATAGAAAGCACAGTTTTCTATCAAGTTTCTAAGATGTTTCGAAGGGATAAAGTTCAGTGTTTTTTGCTTTCTTTTCTGAAAACTTAGTGGGCTGGTTCTCCCAGGCTTCCTTTCTTAGTGGTATGATTTTTGAGAACAGGAAATAGATGAACTCAACTTATAATTTTAAGGCCCTTAATTTTAGGACCAAAGAAATGGTTCCACAGGCTCTGGTCTGGTCATTTAAGAAATGTGATACTGCACTCTGTGTGTGTGTGTGGGGGGGGGTGGACTGGGGCTGAGGGGGATGGGTTACAGTAAACTTATTTGAAGTTCACTGATTCTTACAGTTTGATATAAGGTTATTTTGTTCAATTCACGTATAATTAAGTCACTTACATGTATTTAAAAATAGGATCTCTTATAGAGCTCCTTTTCACTAAAAGTAACCTCAACCTTTTCCCTCTACCTATATGTTTACATACAAAGATGTTTAGGATGATGTCTACCTAATAATAATGATGATTATTTCTGTGTGGTATGATTTAGGGATAACTTTTACTGTCATCTTTATATTTTTCTATACGGCTTGAGAGGTTTTTTCCCACCCAATTTTTTATTTTAAAATAATTATAAACTCAAAATAGTACAGAGTTCCATGTACCTTCTCTTTATGGTAACAACATAAACAACTACAGAATGGCAAAACCAGAAAATTGACATTGGTGCAATACAAACTACAGCCTGATTCAGATTTCACCAGTTTTTACATCCCCTGATTTGTGGTGACACTGCATCTGAACTCACTTATTTCTCAGTGAGCACTGGTATTACAGGGGTTGGGTGGGGTCCAGAGTGCATTTCACTTTATAGGGGCAAACACACACCTACTTTGAAAAGCCACGTAATCTATCACTCACAGGGAGCCTTTGTGGGAGCATTGACTCCGGAGAAACCTGCAGGGTATCAGTCAAGGCTCCCTCTCTCTTCCTAGGGCTGCTTACTTGCCTGCCACTGTTTGCATGGCACTGGCAGTTTGTCCTGGTTCCCCACACACCTCTCCTCACCTCATCTCAGTTAAACCTCATTCCCCAGCAGGATGGTCCCTCGTCATTCATGATCCTTTCCCCCTCAGGGCTATAAAATAAGACTAGTCTAATAAAAAAGAATTTCCTGTTAATGGAGTCTAATACCCTAATATATGACCCTTCTGGGTAACTTACTTGCATTTTGCCCAGGGACTTTCTGGAATATAGATTTATTTTTAATTCCAAAAGAGTGTTTGAGGGCATGAGAGAGATGGGAAGGTGAAAGAGCAATGGGGCCTTGCAGAGCACTCTCCATTCCAACAAGCAGGTGACTGGTGATCTCACCCACCATCAGGGTCATGCCTTTACCCCCAACTCCATTTTTTTCTCTGTGGGCTGTGGGAAGTCACTGGTCCCTTCTGTTGAGACAGGTTATGGGAATGGGAAGAGAACCTTGTTTTAAACTTGAAAGGTGCCAGAAGCAAAGGGATTCTTTGCCGTGTGTTCGCTCATAAGCTTTTTTATAATAAAGGGCTATATCCTTTCATCTTTAGTTAACAAGTTAGCTATGTTTCCTCTTAACCCTTAGTACATTAATTGTAGACAGAAAGTGTAAGAAAGCAAAAACGTTTCCATTCTGTATTCTCCCCTCAACTAAAAATGCTGCTCATTTAACAACCATGTATGGACTGACTGTGATATGTAGAGCCTAATCCCCGGGCTGTGGGTAGTAGAAAATGTTCTCTCACGTCAAAGAACTGCTAACTGGAGACAAATAGCATGCTGGCAGAAGAGCGAAGTGGAATGCACATAAGCTCTGAAGACTTAGATCCAAGTTCAAATTCTGACTCAGCCACTAATTTGCTGAATACACTTAGGCAAGTTACCAAACATTTATGAGTAGGTTTCCTCATTAGTAAAAGCAAAGCTAAGAAAATAATTGAGCCACTACCCTGTACTAGGCATTTTATGTATATTTTTACAATGTTTCATCTTATTTCATTTTAATTTAATCCTTAGCATAACCCTGCCGGGCAAGTTGTATTATTTCCATTTTATGGATGAGAAAATTGACCCTTAGAGACATTCATTAATTTGATTAAGGTCACAGAATTAATAGGGAACAGAGTTTGGATTAAAAAAACCACTTTAGAGGTCACATAGCCTCTATAAAAAAATGCATTAAAAATGTCTGACACATAGTAGAGGCTCAGCCATTGTTATTCATTTAATATATAATTGGGTATTATATTGAAATTTATATTAATATATTTTTATCTAAGATGTCCAAAAATTCACTCAATTTTGACAATTACCTTGAGATAGCATCAGATTCCAGAGGTAAAGGGCTCAGTCCCAAAAGACTGCCCTCCACTTCAGAGGCCAATTGCAAGTCCAAGTTGTTACCTGTGCTTCTGACCAACTGGCTATAAATCAGAGGTTCCCATGAAACCCTCCTCGGGTTCAGTGAATTTGCTAGAATGGTTCGCAGGACCCAAGGAAATTTGTTTTGCTCACTAGGTTATGGATTTATTAAGAAAGATATTAAAGGATATAAACCAACAGCCAGGTGAAGAGATAAATAGGATAAGGTCCCAATTAAAAGAAATCCTATCCTTTTTGAGCTCAGGACACTGTAAGGTGGCATGGAGAAGCGTGCTGTTCCTCTTACAAAGGTCTCAAAAAAAAAAAAAAGGCCCAATAGTTTGCCCTCCTGGGATTCATTACATAGTCAAAGTGAATCTAATCTTCAGCCCCACTGTCCTTCTCTATGATAGGGTTAGGGGGGCGGGACTGAAATCTCTAAACCTCTAACCACAGGGTCAGTTCTTGCAACCAGCCCCTACCCTTGGTCAGAGTCCCAAAGTCTCCTCCTTAACATAACAGAACACATCTTCATCACTCTCAGCACTTAGGAAACTCCTAGGGTTGTGGGAGCTGTGAGCCAGGAACTGTGAAGACCAGACAGATACCTTATCAATCACAGAAATGCAGCAAGTCACTTACACGAGTAATCCTCATCCATACAAAGGGGCACATGCTGAATAGTAGCTGTTCAATAAATATAAAAAAAAATGAAGGAATGAACAAATGGACGAAAATACAAAGGAATGAATGTTTAAGTTCTCTTACGATTATTTAAAAATGACCCCCATGATGTACGCAAATGAAAACTTAAATAGTTAATGCTCAAGTGAAAAGTG
The DNA here is from genome assembly GCA_030015415.1 of Cynopterus sphinx. NCBI lineage: Eukaryota > Metazoa > Chordata > Mammalia > Chiroptera > Pteropodidae > Cynopterus > Cynopterus sphinx. The sequence continues at coordinate 21,548,672 of CM057387.1, read as the reverse complement.
AAATGTCAGTGATGAGTCAAAGGCACCCCCATCCCAGCTGGTCCCTACAGTGACACCCTGTGGTGACGAGTGGGTACTGCAAGCCCTGCCTCGGGCTGCCCAGCAGGGGCCGGAGTCGGCATTTCGCCCAAGATTTGCTCTGCTGTTTGTCTGCTCCTCCCCTACCACCAAGTGATCTTAGCCTGAGCAGGAAGACTTATGCTTGGTCCCCTGCATCAATCACTGCTTCTTCTCTTAATATTACAATGCTCTAGCTGAATGCATTGTACTTGGCTTTGTCAGAATGGCAGGAGCAGGAAGGTGAAGGCGGGGATGTCTGGGGTAAGAAGTGTACCACTGTTCTTACGTCCTCTATGCTCTTATATTAACCTTTTGTACTCTCTCTCCTTTTATACTAATAAGTGAACGAAAGACATAACAAATAATAAAAATGTGATGTAAGAAGCCTGCCGTCAATTGAATCTTATATACCGGTCACGCATTAAAACTTTTGTACTAATTCTGCTACAGATCTCATTTAATCTTACAACAGCCCAACAAAAGAAATGAACTTATTATTCTATTTTACAAAAAAGGAGAAGTTTCAGATGATTCCATTACTTACTTAATGACACATACCTTGTCCCACGTAGGACTGGGACCCAGAATGTCTGTCTTTTATGCACATGTTGCTTCTTATAACAGAGCAAAAAGAAAAATAGATCCGAAGGAGAAAGGGCCAGCATAAATGGGTGTCTGCTTTACTTCCATCAGTATTTAAAACAAAACTGAAGCACTTGGCTTATTCTGAACTGGGCTTTCTCACAGCATCCCTCATAGCTGGGGTGATGCCAGCACTAAGAAGCAGGGATCCTTTGTCAACTGGAGTGATATAAATGCAGTTTAAGGTTATAATTGCAGTTTATGGTTAAAATGGCAGACTTGTGGAATAAAAGCTTATCTGGCCAACATTTTGTACAAACGACAAGAATTATTGCTATTTCCATTCTTGTACTTCTTGGGAGGTAAATGTTAAGGACAAATCCCTGTTTTTCTTTAAAAATCCCTTTGAGAAACATAATATGTTTTGGCAAAGATATTTAAAACATAACACTTATTTAAAAAATATTCGCTGTGGACCCATCCACCAGCCCTGTGGGCCAGTGGAGAAATAAAAACCTCCGAGACCTCAATAAAAAAATTTTTTTTCAAATGTATTCACACAGCCAGAGAAACTCTAGACACAACAACATACTGTTCCTTGTTTGTTCTCTGGGGAAGACTTGCTTCTGAGGTACAGAATTAGGGAATGAATCTAATGAGCTGCCTTGACCCCTCCTGTCTGGCATCTGAGAGAGTTCGGAATAGTTGGAGACTGGGTAAGTGGTCGCTAAGTTTCCCTGAGGCTTTGTGTTTGCAAAAGACTTTGCTGCCTGGGTGAAGACAACAACCCAGCCTCCCTGAAATGAGGAGAGGCTGCAGAAATGAAGACGGTGAAAAACGATGCCAGAAGAATGGACAAAACAGTGCTTATGTTTGGATTACTGTATTCATGTGGATGCGTGGAAGAGAAACACAAAACCGAGGATGCCAAATACCCCATAAAATTAGCTTCAGAGTTTTCTTGAGCTGGCAGTTTCTTTCCTGGGCTTCTGGACAAATGCTCCCTCCCTGTGGTCAGATAGCAGAATGCAGGCGAGAAAAAAAAACTTGAACCAGAAGGGTGAGGTGAAGCCAGTAGGGAATGTGTTCGGTTTTTTGCAAATGTTTTCTGGAGACCTTTTGGTTTATGGACCCAAACTCTTTTTGACAAGGCCGAGGGGAGGTAAATAACAAACGGAAACCCAGAAACAACACAATAACTTTCCAAAACAGTTGCTATTGCCAGCTTCACAGAACCTTCTTTTACCATCCAAACAAGAAGCGATTCCTCCTTCCACAGTCCGACACAGAAGCAACATTATTAGAATAATAAGAGACTCCCACTTTCTAGGAACTGTGCTAGATGCTGAAGATTGAAAGCTGAAAAAGACATATTTTCTGCCGTCAGCAACTCAGATTTAATTGGGAGTGAAAATAGGGAGTGACCAGAACAAGTGATTTTAATATACATGATAAATGACAAGATACATGTCATGCTTTGGGAAAACAGAGGATGATCTGTCCAACTCTTGAAGATGACGGCTACTGAGTCTTCAAGTATGAGTAAGACTTATTCGGGCCATGCAAAGAGAGTTGGAACCTTATTTTCTAGAGCTGGGTTAGATAAAACAGTGGCCCGGTGTTGGCTGCAGTGTCTTACCCCAGGCCCAATTCCCATGTTTTGTTATGTGTTTAGTTCCATAAGCATTTGAGAATTAACCCCATATAGGCATGGGAAATAAAGGAGGAATTTTAAAGATGGGAACAACCCGGTATGATCTGCAGATTAAATCAAGTTGGAAACAAGCAGGGTATGCAGGTGCTCCTGACTTGACGATGGGGTTACATCCCAGTAAAACTATCGTAAGATGAAAATACTGTAAGTAAAAAAAGCATTTACTACACCTAACCTGGTTAACATCATAGCTTAGCCTGCCTTAAACACTCTCAGAAACACCTATGCTGGCCTACAGATAAGCAAAACCGTCTAACACAAAGCCTGATTTACAATAAAGTGTTGAATATCTCACGTAATTATTGAAAACTATACTAAAAGTGAACAACAGAATGGCTGTGTAGGCACTCACCATTGACACACGCAGCTGAGAGCACAGCGGGCACAGAGATGGGCGTGTCACAGGCCAGACAGTGTCCAGAAAATGCAGGTGACACGGTACACTGCAGAGTATTGGCTGTTTACCTTCGTGATCACGTGGCTGACCTGGCACTGTGGCTCGTCGCTGCTGCTAGCATCACTAACCCAGGAAAATATCAAAATTCAGAATTCGAAGTACAGGTTCTACAGAATACGTTTCGCTTTTACACTATCGTAAAACCAAAAAATCATAAGTCAAACCGTCGAAAGCCAAGCACCGGCTGTGTTGACAGAGGGCGCACACACCTGGAAGCAGTTAATTTAATTAGGAAGCTGTCGCGGGAGTCCAGGTGAGAAGCTCTCTCAGGAGGAGTGATGGAGAATAGACGAGAACTAAAATCAATAGCACCTGTAAAGGACTGGATGCGGAGGGCGAGGGAAAAGCAGGAAAGAATTAAGCCCTTGCATCCATCATTATTCCATCCAGGATCTCTCACCAAGTCAGAGGAACACAGGAGAAGGAGCAGGCCTAGAATGAGAGATTGTCTCAGGACACAGTGGTTTGTGGTATCCTTATGGCTTTTAACCATCCTGTTTTATTTTTATTTCATTGTTTCTGGGCCTTCTCTGCCTTATTTTACTCTAAGTTCATTGAGAGCAAGGAACACATCTTGTCTCCATAGCCCTTAGGAGGCCTTTTGAAAAAGCATTCTTAGCAAATTGTTAAAAAATGTCACTCTGGCAAGAGTAAATGAGCATGTGTCAAAGTTTTATGTACCCATTAGTTAAAGGAACCAGTAGAATGAGCTGATTCAAGAAGGATTTAAAGGATGGCAAAAAGGCATGATGAAATGAAGGCAATGTTAGAAACCAATGTGCTTAATTTGTAGGAAAAAAAACCTAAGCTTTGGGTTTTTCTTTTTCTATCAAGCAGAAAAAAAAATACATCACGCCTTATCAATTTTCTGTAAGTTACTCTTTAAGTTACAGGTTTGTAAAACATCTGTGCTTGCATCAATTTTTAGATTTCCTCAGAGTCAAATGACTTTTCAGTTGGCATGTTAGAAAGCAGTGTGAAGTGAAATTTTAAAGATACATCTATATTCATCGTTTTGCCTTATTTCTAAGTTTCGAATACTTTCATACATGTTTTCCTACAGTATCTCTAAGAATATCTAATGTCTATTTTAAAAATATTGAATTTATATCCTAGGACTATACAAAAATAGATTTGAGGTGGTATAGACTAAAGGCAAAAGAATAACATCAATGAAGTAAAAAGAAAATAAAATTGATAAGATACCATAATAAATCTTAGATTTGTTCATGCATTTCTAGGCAGTCAGGACAAAATAATTTACACAATAAATTATTCATCTTTTATCATGAAGGGAGAAAAATTCAGTGCTGAGGTGTTTGATATTTTGTTTTGTGTTTCCTCCTCCTCCTTCTAAATTCTAAAACAGTGTCATGTGGACCTTCACAGAGATGCCACAGGTGTAGTGGCACATGTTCCCAACATTCGTACAGTAACTATAGGCACAGATTACCAGTGACTATTTGTTATGGAGTTTTTTGATCAAAATCAATGACTTCATATTTTTAAGTGTATCTGGATGCATGAAAATGTATTCTTTACAAACAGATTTTTCTTTGGAGTAGTTTCAGTGAGAAAAAAAAAGACTTCACACTTCACCCTCACATTCCATATGTAACATAAAAAGTTGCTTAAATAAAATAAGCATTCTTCATTAGCCATTTGGTACAAATCTCGACCAAATTAAATATCACACCTTTAATCTTTACCGGCTAGGTCAGCATGCGGCCACACATCTGAACATCTGTGACTGCCCCTGGGGGTCTGAGGCAGAGCCGTGTCCTGAGCCCGGTGGAGGAAGCCCTCTGTGTGGGCCTGGCGGACGTTTACCTTCTCATTGGCACTGTGGTAGAAAGTGTCCTCCACGTCCTTTAGCATCTCCAGAAGACACTAGGGTGCTTTCCTCTACAGCCAGAAGAAATCAGGTGTGTTGTTGACATGACAGCATTATTTTAGTTTGATACCAGAATTGCAGTTCATCAGAATAGAGTTTTTTTATTTATAAAATTAGAATCCATAACAATCATGGCCTATTTCACAGCATGCTGATATACTTGGTCCTTTTCTCATAGACTGTCAGCTGTAAGTCTTCATCATATGACGTAGATGGTGATGATTTGAGGGCTGGGCTACATCTTTCTTACTCTTCTCTGTTTTAAGGATCTGACAGGGCATGTAGATGGGTCCTATAAATGGGTGAAGAACATTGTAATGAACTGATTAGCGACCCTTTTTGCTACTTAAGAGGTTACAATAGAAAGAAGAGACATTTTCAGCATGGATTTTTCAAGCCCACCACCAAATATTAATACTTTTAATAGTTCTTAATAGTGACCTACAAAACTGTACTGCACGCTGTAACATGCTGGCTTTGTTTCATGTATATGTGGGTTGCTTCCTGCCTTAAGCTCTTTGAGGGTAAACCCACATCTATAAGCCATAGGGATGGGCACATAATGGATGCTTAGGTGACACGTACTTGTTAACTTCTTACACCTAGTGGCTCTGCAAAGTAGACAAAAAAAGGTGGGTGGAAAAGGGGAAAAAAGTAATACCTGGAAGAATGGCAAATAGCTGACAAGATTGTCTTGGAAACTATACTCAGGGCAGGTATGCTAATGATCATTGTTCTCTCCTTTTGAGTATAAATTCTGCCTTGGATTCTTCATCACAGTGACCCTGGCAGATAATAAAAAGTGCAAAGTGGATATGAGAAAAAAAAGCCTATTTACTATCTTTGATGTAGAATTTGTTCTTAGTCGTTACACTGATAGCCCTGATTTGCCTCAGTTCAGTTAAAAACAAAACAAGAAACCTATGAACAAGTCAAGATAAAGTTTTAAAAAATGCAGCTTGTTTTATTTTTATATAAACTAAAACACCAGAGTTCATTGCTTCCTATATTAAATACATAAATTATAAAATAACCATTCATAAAACTTTACATACAATAAGTTAATTCCAATCTCTACGGTAATACATATAATACATGTACATGTTCGCTGTACTTCAGAGGATCATTCTGGTGAAACTCGATTTATATTTTTCTTCCATTAATAGACAAGCACTGAAGCAATATATGGACTCATGCTAATGAGGCGGAAAGAACCCCAACTGAGGCAGCTGATTGGATGAAAGCTCTGAGAAACTGGCCCCCTGGCTACAAGTATGCAGTAGACATCTGGAGGATTATGGATTCACATACCTTGGCTCTATACTTGAGTCCCCACAGAACTGGATCTTGAAGGTTAAAACATGCATGAACTCTTCTGAAAATGGGATTTTAGTTGATAAAAATACGAGATTTTGACTAATCTTAATACTGTAGATTGTGCTGGACTTACTGTCGCTCTTCCCAGAAAACCATCAGCATCACTACAAGGCTGGTTTAAGGGCTTAGGTAATGGAAAACCAATGAGAAGCTCTTTGCCTCAGTCTACAACAGGGAATAGTAGTAATGAACAGAAGGTGGAGGAAGAGGAATAAGAGGCAGGCGAGGAGGGGAAGAGCACAGAGACCTGATGCTGAACAAAAACATGAGTAACCCAGCAGTATCAGAGAAACCCCTTCCATTAGTCCTCAGCCGTAGGACAGATGTACATATGTAGTAAGCACGCACACCATCATACTATATACAGAATACGTATGTGTATTTATGTACATCACATATTTATAAGTGTTTGGATTTTGATCTGCCTCATTATTATGGTTAATAGGGGAAATAGGCACATTTCGTGAGATGTCAATCAAATATAAGTGATTCCTGTTATTAATGGATGCTGGAGATATGCTTTCGGGAAACTGCATCATCCACAATTCAGCAAGTTTGTAGAATCTTGATTGTAGGCAAAGTTGGACTCAAAGATGGTCATCCACACCACTCCCACCATGCAGAATTTTGATATAACAAGGATGGAAATAGAAGTATGGGTACATTTCAGACCTCAATGCAAAAACACAGCGACAAAAACAGGGAACCAACTAACGACTTGTACCTTTGAGTTTGAATACAGAAAATGATAATCCTCCTGTTCTTTGCCACATTGCCCCTGAAGTATATCTTTAGTAATTTTAATTGAACATTGGACTCTCAACAATAGAAGATTTATTTAGGAAGAACTAAACTGCCAAACTAAAGGCAGCAAAGGAATGTGAATCTGCCCTGCCCTGTACTGAAACGGAGTCACAGAGGATCAGCTCCAACCTCCTGTTATGTCTGAATCCTCTTGCCAACACTCCTGAAATTCAGTCTCAAGACAACATGTTACATAGAAATAACGAGGCAATTGGAGTGGAAACGTTTCTCTCTCAAGACCTTGTGACCTACTTTTTTTCCTTTAGAAAGTAGAAGTCCACTCATAGACCATTATGAAAGTATTAACTCACTACATAAGCAGTCATCTAAGCTTTGATTACTGATCTCTCAAGTTATATTGAACTTCTTCAATATAGTAGATAAATATATATATTTTCTGTGCCACTCTTCGACACATCAAAAAATGCAATTAGATATTTAAAAAATAAAACGCTTTCCATGTCTTTTGATGCAACATAACACACGTTCCAATTATTTAAACATCAATGCAAAGCTGATTAATATTTTGTTTCTATAAAAACCTAGGCATGTTAGAGATTTGCTTCATTTTAAAACAATAAACTTAGGCATTTCAGTGAAGACATTGAACATAAATGAATTACACAAGTTTTACAAAAAAAGTTGACAGGAGGCAAAAAGGAATAAGTTTGCCAGAGATTTATTTTAAACTGAAAGCAAAGTTAATTGAAATAAAATACTGTAGCAAAAAATATTTGGCAAAACTTTATTTCCTCTATTACTAGAAGAAAACAAATGTTCACTCTCTACTCCAGTGATGACCCATGAGCCCTCTACATCATCTCTATCCTACTGAAGAACCATGCCACCTATGTGAAGTTATTTGTGAAGAGAAGGAAAAAAAGTCAGAAAAATTTATTCTTTCATCCCTAAAATCTATTTTAATAATTTCATTTATATGACACGGGTTAAAAGGGGTCTTCCTTTTATTTTCAGCAAATTCTAGCGTTTCCTAAAATAAAACTTGTGTCATTATAAAAAAGTTGATTTAGTAATAGATGCTTTCTATTATGATACCCGAATATAGTCTTCTAATTTTTTTCTCTTCTTATAAAATTTTCCTGTCTTGAATAACTGTGTTAAATTAGGGTTTTCATTTTATCTCAGGCTATTTTTAAATATTGTCAGTTAATTTTCCAAGAGATAAATATTTTGTTAAGAAAATATTAAGTAAATCAACCCTGGAAAATGCTGTTTTGATTGCTACTATCTCGTTGGCCAAATGTGTCAGGATAGTTACATTGAAAAATTAAAGATCAGACTGGGGATTATCCACTCTTTGTAAGAGTGGGGCCACAGTAAACCTCTCTAGTAGTAACAAGACTCTCTTTTTACTATTGCTGAACATCTACAAGGGCAGCATCATTTACATGCGGTCCATTTCCATGGATCTGTGACTGTTAATGTACATTTACAATTTTGCTGGTTTTTATAACTGTGGAAGTGGATAACAGATGTACTCATAATAACATTTGGCTTTATCTAATAACACATTAATTTTGAGGATCATGAGTAAGACTTGGTAAAAATGTTATCTTTTAGCCTACAGTCTGGAGAAATCTGCTAATCTCCTTGATCTTAAGCAACAAGAACCCCTCCTTTTGCATTTGCCCAATACATCTAAAGTTGCTCAGATGGTTATTCTAGGTATTGCTCTTATGTGATTTGTGTGTGTGATGCAATCAGATTTATAGCAGATAATGTATATGATTAAACCATAGAATTTTTACAAATGTTTCTAATTAAAAAATAGTCAGTGTTTGGACATAAACTACACTTTTTTGGCGGGGGTGGGGTGGGGTGGGGAAAGCAAGATGAATTAAAGAAAAGTAGGTTTGGTGAAAGAGATGGAATATGAATTTGCTCAGATGGACCAAAGAATGGCCAATGAAGAGCAATGGAAAAGTTGAAGATATGGGAGAAAAATATGTTGACATTTGAAAGGAGTGGGTCACAGACTGCAGTGGCACCTCTTTCACATTGCTGCTTAATAAATCTACTATTCACATTAATCTGGAACCCACCTAGTTAAACAAAGTACTCAGCAGAAGGAAAATTATTTTGTAAATCCCCAACCACATCACTGGACCTTCCCCCCAAATGAAAGAGAGAATCAGATTATGTCATGCTATCAGTTCATTCCAGGCCTTAATTTTATGGTTGCCTCTCCTATGGTACAAGTCGAGTTTGTTATTATGGTGTGCATATGCAGTAGGAGAGCTGGGAGATACTCATCACTGAAATGATACGTTCTACCTTGTTCAGTAGCATGAGATGATCTATTTACTATATGTCATTAGAGATCCTGGCTCTAGATCTCTCAATCTTTATTGCTAATAATGTCCCTGGTAGTTTGAAGGGAAAGTGTCTTGCTGCAGGCTTAGATTTAACCAAACTGAAGCATTATTTTATTACGCGGGGGACTCTTCTTCTCAACAATACAAGAAATTCAAACAATAGCAGTCATAATAATTACAAAGCACTTTGTGCTACTTTAAGCACCTCTTGTTCCAGAATTGCAAAAAAGAAACTTTATGAAAAAACATTTTAACCTCATTTTTCAGATGAGGAAACTGAGGCACAGAGAGGTTATGTGACTGGGCCAAAAAGATACCTGCGTCATCAGTAGATGTAAGAACGAAAAGTGGAGCCCAGCATTGTAGCTTTTCTTGTACATTCTTCAGTTATTGTCCTGGCTTTGAAAATGCCAGTGCTAAAACCGAAGATACTGAACCCACGTATGGGGGCATTTGGGTAGCATTTCATAGAAAAGAGTTTCTGGCTCCCTACACACATTCTCCATGCATGGGAATTCTAGCCCTGTAAATAAAACCTTGACAACTTGAAAAATTGAGGCTGTTTTGTTATCTACAGTAAATGAGGTGTAAAATTAGCTTTTCAGGAACATTTATTTGTTCTCAGATCTGAATCTAAGACTCAATATTACATAACTTAAGAAAAGTCCCAGTCTTCTCATTGACTCTGGTAGAAAACAACTTTATCAGTAACATAATGTTACTTCTATAGAAAATAGTAGAGCTATCTTTTTGTTGTCAGCTCTCTGGAAAAAAAAAAGTTATTGACTATATGACAAGAGGTTAGAGTGCTCTAGGTATATCAGGCCATTTAAAAAAATAATCATAATTTAGTGTAATATTCACATATCTGTGGCAAACTCAGTAGTTGGTAGAAGTTTAACTTATCACCTCTATGGTGTTTTTACTCAAATAACATAACATTTATTTACAGGCATCTTCAGTAGCCATTTGAACACCGGTATTTCGAAAACTGAAAGATTCAGGGACGCTCTCTGGCCCATGTTCCCTATAGATGTTGGCATTCTAAAAAAGAATTAATTAAGTCAGGGAACTTCTGAGTTAGCGTATTATCTTCTTAATTTTCGATGTGAATGAGATCAGTCTGTTGTTCATGGAGGAACACAGATGCGACGGAAGGTCAAGGAAACAGCAAGTCTGCTTTTATTTTTCATGTTATGTTCGCCTGAGTCCTTGGCCTTGTCGCCAGTGTAGTCGGGGTCACTGCGATCTGCTCCTCATCTGTCATCTGTGGAACGAATGCGGTTGCCAGCTCTACCTTCTGCAGAAAAACACCAACTGGAGAGTGCTCTTTTCCCCGTTCACCTTGCAGATGTCTCTGTTCCTGAGTTTTAAACAATAATAAAGACAGAAAAGCAAATCCCTGTAGTAAGAAACCAGACTTTTCAAATGAAACATTTTATTGTAAATAGCTCCTTATAGGTATTCCTCGTGCTTCATTCCCCACCCACCCTAGTGTTTTGTTTGTTTTGTTTTGATGTTTTTAAAATGCTGTTTATTTCAGGACTAGTGTTTCCATGGGGTGTGGTCTTACAGTAAAGTGGCCCCCCCTGCACAGCAGGGGCAGAATGTTTCATTGTAACTTTGGTTCCATGCCCGAGACATCTTTGCTTGATCTGCTGAAACTGTTTCCGTTGCTGAATTCCTTCTTTACACAATATATGTTTATAGTTCTTTGCTTCTGGTTTGACATATACATGTTTCATTAAATGCAGCATATATTGTAGATTTTCAACAGGGTCACGTAGGAACTGTCAAGTAAGAAACCTTGAATAATGGCTTTAAAATACATATTTGTAGTCCTGGCTACAGGGTAGTCCTTAATTTTCGATCTCCCTTTCACTGCTGTAAACATTTCTGCCATCTTGAAGGTTTAGAAGCATTTGCCTTTCTGGGGTCTTATCCATGTTTTCGATTAGTCTGTAAAACACGGAAAATTCTTTAATCATCATTTCTGTCAATGGCTGAAACAGAAAAAACACTAAAACTTTTTTTTAAGAAAAAAGCATTTTATTATTTACTGTCTCTTCGAGTTGTATGATCCTGTGCAAGTTACAGATAGAAAGCTGTTAAGCTTAATTCCATTAATTTTAAATGAGAAAATAGAAGTGTCTATTTCAGAGGCTGTTGCAGCATAATGCATATAAAGCAACGAACAGTTCTTATCTCACACTAAGTGGCCTGAAATATTAGATATTATCATTATTACCTTTTGCTCTGGAGCCTTCCAAGGCGATGCCTTAAGAAGCTCAGTTGAATCATCGTGCCCCCAAATATCAATCAACTGTTTTAAACGGTCTGTCTATCCCTTTCGGTGACTCATGTTATACTTCCTCTCAACAATTGTATCCAACAGCAGGTGGTTGCCCCTGGAAGTCCAGACCTGAGAATTCCCTTTGAATTTTCCCACACAGGTTTCCTGGTTGACCCCAAAGGTGTCCCTGAAAAGGTGCTTCCCTGGGCTACGCCAGTCAGGACTCCTAGCTCTGTTTCTCTTTAAGTCCGTGTGTCTGGGTTTTCACCTGCATAGAAATTTAGGACATAATGTTCTCTTCAAAAAAAAAAAAAAAAAAATGCTGGAAATGGTGTGGGGGATGTGCTCTTACGTGCTGCTTAAGGTTGTGGCTTTTAGAGTCTGGATGATATGGATGGAGAAAAATATTTCTATTTTCTCACTGTGTGCCCAAGGACAAGTTATTTAGCTTCTCTGTCTTAATTTCCTAATCTATAAAATAAAGATACTGACTCTGTAGCAGGATACTACTGGTGCCCCAGAAATGGTGACCAAGATCTAAAGTGGTGGCAAAGGAAGCACTTAGTTCCCCAAGGAGGCTTGCAGTTCACACAGAATTCATATCTGCAGAGCCACTCTACCTGCTCCAAAAGACTAGATTAGATTAGGATAAAAGTGACAGAGTCACAGAGAACCAGCAGAAAGGAAGCACAACGGCTGGGATGAGAGCTGGAAGGAGAGGTACCAAAAGGCATAAACAGAAATTGTGGTTCTTGTACAGAGGAGACTCACATTCTGGTGCTCAAACACAGAGCAATGTTCATTTTCCTTTGTCTCTCTGGGCAGAGAACTGGAGAGGGATGGCGGGCAGAGATGGGGACAGTAGCTCCCTTCCCAGCAAGAAGCAAGGAGCTGGGGCTGGTACCATGAGTGCTGGAACCCAGAGTGGCATTGGAAGAGCTGGGGGCTCAGCCAGTCAGGGAAAGTGCAGTGAGCATGCCCCACACGGCTTCTGAGCAATTCATACACACATGTCCCTCACGTGGCCAGTCTTTCATCACTTCCCAAATAAAAGACACTGAGAGCTGGTCTGGTCAGTATTAGCCAGGAGAACAGTATCAACCTCAGGGAGAGTGCCATAACCACTGCTAATGGGGTTGAGAGATATGGACTCCTCTCCCTCGTCCCTGCCCTTCTGAAGAGTTAGGCCTCAAAGGGAAGGGAAAGATCTTATACAGAATTTTTAAGCTGAGCTAGATTTTTGAGAACGGAAAGCGACTAAAAATTTTGGAAACCAACCTAAAATTTAATTGTAGGATGAGAAAGGGAAATAACACAGAATTTGACTAAAAGCCATGCTTTGAGAAAAAGATTATGTTTGTATTTACATCGAACTGGAATGAGAGCCTTAAACAACTAGAATATTCCCATGTTCCCAAGTCAAGAAGAGAACTGATCAGAATGTATAGAAAAGATACTTTAAGGAATGTGTATGTGTGTATATGTGTATGTATATATGTAGCAGATGTGTGTTTGTATATATAAAATAAATATATAAACACAAAAGTCGTTTACTTGCAAACTTTCAACTTACATGCTCAGGGATAAACACTAAATTCTGTTTCAAAGGACATACATGTAATATCTGCCAGTCACAACAGGTAAAGCCCATCATTTGAGTAAAACCATGTTGGTTCCAAAAAACAAGAAAACTTAAAGGCAGTCTCCCAGAATGTTAAATTTCTGTACACTGAGTGTCTTTAAAAGGAATTATGATTTCTTCAGCAAAGCCAGATTTATTCAAACTGGCATTATGAAAAACTGAAGTGCCACCCATAGGTCACCATAGATGACTGATGTTCAATAAACCAAAGGTCAGTACAATATAACTAAAACCACATAGAATATAAATTTGTCTTTGACTCAGGAGGCCCTTCTGGATATTCCAGAACCTCAGGGGCAAATACCACGTGATTTCATGTACATGTGGAGTCTAAAGAACAAAATAAACAACAATAACAGAAACAAACTCATAGGTACAGAGAATATTTTGAGGGCTACTAATGGGAGGGTGTTTGGGAGAAGGTAAAAAAGGGGAAAAGAATTAAGAAGTGCAAATGGCAGTTACAAAATAGACATGGAGAAATGGAGTAGAGCATAGGGAAAATAGTCAACAGTGTTATAATAAATGTGTAATGGGTTTCTACATTTAGTGGGGTGATCACTGTGAGTTATATAGATCTCTAATCACTATGCTGTACAACTGAAACTAATATATTATTGTATGCCAACTATAAATGAAAAAACATTGAATTGTACAATGTAAATAGGAGCAACTAATTATTATATTTCAATGAAGCTGGAAAAAAAGAACAAGGAGCTAAATTCTCCTATTCTAAACAACAAATATAGTAGAGGTTGGTCATATTGCCATTTGTTTTTCCATAGGCCATGTACAGGCATTGATAGGAGGGACTGGTAAAATATAAATGTAATAAGAAATAAACAATTGTCTAATTTAATGAAGACTTTGTAACTAATCAACTGTGGCTGTTTTTCTAATACAGGATTTATTTTTTGTTGAGTATTTTTCCATCAGAACAAGAATACAGTAATTGTGTGCCATAAATGTTTAATGCTACTAGATTAGAAGTGAAAATATTGAGCTATCAAGTTCAAGAATTCATGGCTGACTCTAGAGAAGCATCATTAAAAATGAACTAGACGAGAGTATGTGGAAGAAGAATCACGATTGCCTCTTCTCTGTCTGGTCTCCCCAACTTCATAATGGACAAAGCTGGTGCTGTTATGTTCTTCACTGCTCCATCTCTCCTCAGAAAAGGATTTTCAGCAGGTTATTGTAATGAGGCTATAACAAGTAACCTGGTGATATCTATTTTTGTACTCCTCTCATTGTCTACTTTCCTGTCTCCCTGTATAACTAATGTGAAAGAATTAGTGGTACACTATTTATTTAGAATAAATACACAGAATGAATGGGCAGATGATATCTCCTGACACTGCCAGGGGCTTCCTGCTTAAAGTAAGAGCCCCAGTAAAACCCATGGAACCGAATTACTTAGCTATCACTGAGCAGTAAGGCTGTCTCCTGAGAAGACTTCAGCAGCTTTTATGTATTTTTCTTATTTAAAATTTTTATTTTATATTAGTTTCAGGTATACAGGACATTGGTCAGACATTTAAATAGTTTACGAAGTGATACCCCAATTACTCTATCGCCCGTCTTGCTCTCTAAATAGCCATTACAATACTATTTACTATATTCCCTATGCTGTACTCCATGTCCCTGTGACTATTTTGCAACTACTAATTTGTACTTCTTTATCCCTTCACCATTGTCATCCAGACCCCCAACCTCCCTCCCCTCTGGCAGTTACCAGATTGTCCTCTGTATCTGTGAGTCTGCTTTCCTTTAGTTTGTTCCTTTTGTTCTTTCTGCATGTAAGTGAAATCCTATGGTATCCATATTTCTCTGTCTGATTTATTTCACTCAGCATAATAACCTGTAGGTCCATCCATTGCAAATAGTAGGATTTCATTTTTTATGGCTGAGTAATATTCCACTGTATATACGAACTATAACTTCTTTATCTAATTGTCTATTGATGGCACTTAGGTTGCTTCCATGTCTTGGCTATTGTGAATATCACTGACATGAACATAGGGGTACATTGATCTTTACAAATTGGTGTTTTGGTTTTCTTGGGGTCTTCAGCAGCTTTTAGATCATTAATGACAAAAATGACTTAGGTAATTGCTAAAAGAAAAGAAGCACAAGTCACTCTATTTTAAGGAGGGGATCTTTATATATAATTTAAATTAGTAGGGTTTAAGAGCAGAACATAAATCATGAATTTAGTAGGAAAATATTTTTATGGTTATTTGAAGTGTGCTTTTACTACCTGACAACAAGCCAAGCATTTTTCTTCCCTGCTTCTTCCTATCTCTCTCTCACCTTCTTTGGCTATGTAAGTAGCATTAATCAGTTTCCAATGCCTTATTATCTTATATTTTAAAAATCCATATTATTCCCTGAAAAGAGAAGATGAAAAGGTACATACTTGTTTTGTGTTTTGGTTTAGGTGGTAAACCACTTGGCAATACTAGAGGTTGTAATTTCAAATTTATATATTTGCAAACTCAGTAAATGTGATAACTTTTTTTAAAAACTAATAATAGCTAGGACTTGCTGAGTGTTAATTACATGCCAGGTAATGTGATAAGACCTTTATTGTCATAATCTCCCTTAATTCTCTTTACATAACACCATGCTGTAGATAATATAATTATAACCATTTTATGGAATAGGAAACCTAATCGAGGTTTAATCTAGATGAAACCTCTACCATGGCAATGTTAGTAAATGGCAGGATTCCAATTTAACAGTATATTTAACTTCAAGGTTGTACACTCAAAACTCCTCAGATACTTGGACATATTTTATACCACCCAGATACATCGTCACATTAATTTGCTACATCGTTATTATGTTTTTCATTTGACAATTGCTAAGTGTCAATTATGTACTACTCAAGAGAAGAAAATCAAATCTTGTACATCCCCCAAGGAATGACGAAAAATGTGAAAAGGTATAGAGATGAGCACATTATAATTTCAAAGCTTGATAAGGAAGGAGTACTACCCAAATCACAGAAGACCCCTCTAGCTGCTGATATATGTGAACATAAATGATTCTCAAGGTGCGAGACAAATGCCCATGCATTTGTGTGGCAGTTTGGTGGTTAGAAGTGGACTCTGGAGTGAGGTTGCCTCAGTACAAATCCTAGTCCTGCTGACTGTAGCTGTATGGTCTCGGAAAAGTTGCATGCTATAGTTCCTGCAATGGAAGGGCTGTTGGAGGAAGAACTACTTGTTTTCTGATGCTCTGGCCATTTTAATCCTTTCCTAGAGAACCTCATCCATTTCACTTCAGACATTCTTATTTAATTTAAAAGACTCTGTCCTTTTCTGTATATGCTACAACGCTATCTACCACTTTTTTTGTGCCAAAGAATAACTGTCATTCTGAAAAAAAAATATTTTGGAAGAAGGAATAAACCCAGAGAGTTGGTTATATGAAGATGTACCTTTCTGGGTATAACTGCTTAACTCCTTTCTTGTACATGCTGATGGCTTTTTGCTTGTCTATTCCACATGCAGGTAACAGAGGTGATACCCATGGACAGTGAGAGAAAGTGTCTCTCCTATTTTTTTCAACTTGCTATAGAAAGTGCTAAATAACATAAGGTCCAGGAAAAATCCCTGGACACTATACCTTAATAGGATAACCAAAGTGACATGGACTGTGATAAATGGACTTAGAAAGCAGCTAGCCCTTCTTCGTTTTTAAATAATGGTATTGAGATGTGTGGTTTCCACACCTGGGTAGACACCAAAATCTCCCATTACGTTAATTAAAAACATAGGCCAATCCTTGCTCTCTCCTTTTCCCACCATCTATTTCACATCCATGTCCAGTAATCTACTTCACTATGTCAAAGGAAAGCCCTGAAATGTTTTAATAGCATTGGGAGTCACTGTCTAAGATTATTTATAGTACATGTATTCATAAGATGTGAAATCAATAATTCAACAAGAAGACTCTTCTTTTTTTTTCTAAATTGACTTTGAAGATTATCTTATTTGAAAACCCAAGATCCAGTTTCACTTAATAGCCTGCTTTCCTGAGTTCTGATAAAGAGAGATGTGGAGAAAGGGTTTTAAAAAATCAGTCATCATTAGCTTGTTAAGATTCACAGCAATTAGAATTTTTAAGCTGGAAAAGATACTATAAAAATACTCATATTTCTTCACTTTTCAGATATAGAATGTGATGAGAATACTGAGATCCAGACATTGTGACTTCCCAAAGCAAAACAGTTAACCCGAAAAAAAAATTCTTGATTCCAATTATATTTCATAGTTGCTTTATTTCTCTAGTGAACACCCACTTGGATTGGGTCTATTTCTTATTTTATGGCATTTAAGCTAATCAAGCCAAGTATATATATTTTAAAACATGAGCATATTGAGTATATGACCCTTTTATCAAATACCTCTTGGAATCACATTTTGAGAATTAAATGAAATCTTACCTTAAGAGGCACCTTGACATCAAGGCCATAGAATAAAGGCAAGAGAGAAGAACAAGAATAGAAACAGAAACTGCAGAAGAAAAAGAAGAAGATTATGTAAATCTGAATTTCCATAGTGCCATTCTGGTTGTACAAAACCTCAGCTTTTCCACATTGCTCAAGCCTGATCACTTCTCAAATACACACGCCAAGTATCTTTTGTGTCGAACAAACATAACTTTAATTTGTCTATTGGCAAAGCAATGCAATGACTAACTGGTGATGTTCAACTAACATTGACTCACACATTTTAGAAATCTGAGGAGATCTTAAAGATAATTGTGAAAGTGAGAAAAATAAGCATAGTTAATCAACAGACTAATTTCACACAATTTCATGGCATAGTGAAACCTAGAGCTTGATCTCCTGAGTCCTACTCTAATATATATTATTTTCTCTATTTTTAATATGTGGAAGGTTGTTTCAAAAACACAAAATATGATCAAAACATACACTTAGTCACTCAGTACTATGACTTGTGGTTAATGTGTCAGGTTTTAGGACTAAGGCACAGCAGGAAGAATACTAACATGTAGAATAAACATACAACAAATTATCCACAGTGGGACACTCCTGAGAGGGAAAAGGGGTACTATTAACACTAATTAGATCAGAGCGACACGTATAAACTGGGTCTGTCTTGTACGATTGAGTTTTTGTGATCTATTTCTTGGTATGAAACATGCTTATATATCAGTGGTCACTTCAGATAATGAATGTATGATGCTGTTCCAGCTTGCCATGCTTCTGAGACAGATCTCACCTTATTTGACCCATAGAAGGTAAGTGAAGTCTGGTTTGTTTCTCTACACCAGGAATTTCACTAAAGAAGTATATAGTTGGGTGGACTAACAGATACCTGTGTAGCACTGGCATATTATAAAAGGTCACAGGTCAGGTCAGCTTTTTCAAATATTGATTTCTTTTTTGGTTAGTCAGAAAGTCTTTTGCCTCGTTATAACTCATCAGGTGCATTCTGTTGCCCATGACACCTTTGAATAAGGGTGACATATGGCATTCTACATTAGGCACGTTGTTTGCATATTTCCTTTAACGCTATTACTTACAAGTCTCTTGCTTTGTTATTGCAAAACTGTCTGAACAAATTATAAATATGGTGCTAAGAGCTGCATATTGGTAACTATTCTATTAGTGTGAAATGAAGAAACTCTGTCTTTTTTTTTCCATTCTTTGAAGGCATAGAGGGATATGGCGGCACTAAAAGTAGAAGAGGGTGGAGAGAGGAATGAAAAACTTCCACCATTCTTGCGAGAAGGTCAGATATCAATACCTCCCTGGGCATGAGATGCCTGTCATTTAGTCTACAGTGAGGTTCTTAGCCCATGCAGTGTGGTGGACAGACTTCTGGTCTTGATTTGCCATGGATTGGTTATACGATCTTGGGAAAATTGTTTAATCTCTCTGAGCCTTTGCTCTATGACCCATAACATCCATTGTGCCCATCTCACAGAATACTTAGGAAGATCGAATGAGATGACAGAAGTGGAAGTGCTTTGGATACTGTAAAGTGCTGCACATTTAGGGCGATTTTGCTTTCTTATCACCTGATTTACATTCACTGTATGCATGGGAATTAAGAACAAAGAAGAAATATTGTATGTAACCAGAGGGGATGTTCATGTATTCCAAGGGAAAAAAATGAAGACTACCTCTGGCATAAGTGATCTTTAGCCTTTTTATTAGGCTTGTGGGTGAGCAGAATTGAGGTCAAGTGAACAGGAGAGTAGAAGGTGCTCATTTCATTCAAATCTCTAATCAGAAACCAACAAGATTATTTTTCAAGTGGCTTAATTCACTTCTATATGTAGATTACGTTGCTTTGACAGCTAAATCTTTATTTTCTATTAAGTACATTATCTCATTATCATAAATGTTTAAGAAGGTCAGACCTGTGAAATGAAAAGTTCACACTGAATTCTGACAGTGAGCATAATCTTAAGTCTCCTTCTCCCACATTTCCTGTGAAGATGGATATATAAAAAAAAAAATATTTTTTATTTGTTTTCCTTAGCTAAATGGAGACTGATGTGAACTAAAATTTCAGGGGCAGAACTGTCTTAACTGTGACTTCCTCCTTGAGCTAGCACCAGGACTGTATTAAAAATTAGTAGAAAAAAATGACTAAAGCCAAGAATTCGCTATTCAAAAATGGGAGATATCAGGCATGTCCTTTGACAACCAGGGAAGCTGTGGGGCAATCCTTGCTCCCTTCGGTCTTCCTGCCCAACACTGGGAAATCAGATGAAGTCCCTGGATTACCTTTGCCTCATTCAATCTTGCAGAACTAAGTAGCATACTTCTGAAATAATAACAAATTAAAAATTTGCAGAAGATGTGTACTTTACATTTGGAAACTTCTAAAGTTATATTTTTAATTTTGACTTACATTTTCTTGGTGTTTCCTATTATCCATATTACTGACCTCATTTGTCCTTCATGGAACCCATAAGAGGAGATGGAGAGTGTTAGCATCCCTATTTTATAGATATGGCTTAGAGTTCACTTACCCAAGGTCAAATAGGTACCCAAAGACCCAGCCTATGTAAAAATCCAGGTGGCCGCTGGTCTGGCTACCGGACCCCACTGATTTTCTCTGATTTAATGTATATGAACAACTATAGAAGCAATTTGGGATACACCAAATTCTAACCATTGTCCCAGAAATGGCAGATGGTTTGCTACTTCTTCTTGGTTGACCATGAAAGATATTGCAAAACAAACTTGCTATTTTGCAACACAGGTATCCAGGCAGCTACTTCTGGTCAATCAGATTAGCACTCCAGGGAAAGCTTCTTGCCGTCCTTGGTGTGTTCCTCGGCAGGGCACTCTTGGCATCACAGGCAGGATAATTCGTTGTTGTGCAAGGCTGCTTAGCTTACTGCAGCTTGTTTAGCATCAGCGTGTGAGCCCCGCTTTCCTCTACCACCACGCACACATTTCCAAATACCCTCTTTAAGAACTGCTATGCTTTACCCCCTAAAACTGTTGGCTAACTTGAAAGAAGCAGAGATTGATTCTTTCAGACCACTGGGAGAGGTAAAACAAGGAAGTGACTTGGGGCATAATTATCATACACCAATCTAAATTTCTGAATTTATAATTGAAGTAAAACTGCGAGACAAGAAACAAAGGATTTTTTTTAAATGAATAATAATAGGAGATTTTTTTAAGTGTTAAAAATATTTTAAAAAGAAAACAGAGTGGCAAAACTCAAAAGAAACTTTTGGGAAGGAAATGAAGATGAATAAGAGGAACCTGAAGAAAGAAAATACTTATAGAAAAGAACAGAAATCAACAAAAAGGGCAAAATGCCAAGGTTACGTTACTAAAAGAAGAACCTTTGCCAGAATCCTGATGCCTGGCTGTAGGTGAAGTCTACATCTACGACACCTGCCTATGCAAAAAAAAACACAGTAACAGAAGAAAGAAAGAGCATACAGAGAGTAAAATCGATATTATTTTCTTATTAAAGAAATAAAGATTAAAATAGATGTTACAGTGAACACATACCTTTTCTTCTAAGTCCTTTATCTGTCTTTTCTGGATATCTGTTTTATCTTCTAAGTCACGAATTCTCTGAAGAAAAAAAAGGAAAGCATTAGTGGTTATTAAGTTGAACAAAAAGATTGTTCACCAACTTAAAACATAAATATTTCTGCAAAATCATTAACATTAGTACTAGCAGTTGGAAACAGCACATCTACACTTTTTCATATCTACTGTTGCATTTTCAGAATTACCTGTCCTTGTCATGGCAAATCATTGTCATTGATTATATCAAAAATACATTTGCTACTTCTCTCTACTGGGTCTGTCCCTGCAGACCCCCTCCCTGTGAGAAAGGTATAATCCCCACCCCATTGTCCCTGGGCTTGCCCATGGGACCTGTGGGATGTGACATGTGGGAATACCCCATCCTAGTAGAAGCAGGGGTATGAACCAGAACTAGTAAGCAAGAAACAAACTTTGTTGTAAAGCAGCTGGATTGAGATTTTCAGTTGCTTATTACCACAGCAAAGAATGGCTAAAGCTGGCTCACACATATGTAAATATTTCACTATTTTTTTGCTAACCTTTCTTTTCAACCTTATTTTAATTTTGTGTCAGAGTAGAATTTCCAGAAAAAAAACAAAACCCCACAATTGGCAAGTTCTCATAAAACAGATTAGAGATTACACTTCCACAAAAATTCCAAGGATGGAACAGGCAAATTAGGAAAAAACTAAACCAAAAATAGCACAAAATGTTCCAGGACTATTTTTGAATTTATTTATTAATTATACAATAAAAATCCAGTAACTTAAATAGCACGGATTTGAAATCAACATTACATAGACAATTATTTGCAAGTGAAACCTATCTGGCAAAGTAAAGGCCTTTTATGTTCCCAGTACATGGTTAAACAGTGTAGGCTTGTTATTTAATGCCTTTTTGAGAATAATTAGAAAATGGAGAATTGGAGTCTGAGAAGAAAACACTGAAAGCCAAATAGGGTGATAATATAGCAAGAGAGGTTTTTATAATGCAATGTGCGGAGGTAAAAGGAAAGCTAGAACAAAGAATACTTCTAATTGGAAATCGTATTTCCCTTTTTCTAAAACAGTGGTTCTCAACCAGGGACAATTGTGTGTCCCCCCACCCCATAGGCAAGTGGACATCCGGCAATGTCTGGACATTTTAAAAATGTAGCTATTTATTTATTTTAAAGCATAGAATGCTGTGGTTTTAGTATATTCACAAATTTGTGCAACTGTCATCACTACCTAGTTGTCTGGATATTTTTACTCACATGTGATCACTGGTCACAATGGGGGAGTTTGTGTGTAACTAGCACCCAGTGGGCAGAGGCCAGGGATGCTGCTAAGTACTCCACAACGCATAGGACAGCCCACCACCACAACGAATCATGGCCCCCAAATGCCAGTAGTGCAGAGACTGAGAATCCTGCTTTAAAGGGAAGGCGCTGAGGTTTGTGCAGCAGGGGACAGTGTATTTCGGTCAGAGAGAGCATCATGACCTTGAAATTATGTACAATGAATGCTGGAGAAGGGAATAGGATGAGAATGTTGATGGTGTGTGTATGTGGGTGGGCTGAGTGCTTGTGCGCATTTCCAGAGTGCTGCTCATGCTCCAAAACTACACCCTAAAAGAATAAAATTGCTAGATATATCCACATTGAGTGTGCAAGTAATTTCTTAGTGTATCTACTGGATGAGGAGACAAGTATCTTATCAATAAAATTGTGGCCATGAGAAATTAATGCCGTATCTATTCACCTATCAGGTCTGTGCTTGTTGGGCAACTTCTCACAAGTTCAGTATTGTGCTAGATGTTACGAAGAATGTAAATAATGGATTGATTAGTTCTGATCTCAAAAAAACTATCGGATCCAGGAGGGGAGACAAAATTTAAAACAGGGAAAAACAAATTAAATAGAAGAGGTAATCAATGGCAAAACCATGCATAACTTTGTCACCATCTCCAATAGCTCGTACAATGTTTAGCACAAAGAAGCTGCCTATACATATTTATTAAATGACTTAGTTGAGCTACATTGCATGATGTATACTTTATTTCTTTTTCCTTCCCATCTACTTGGCATCCAATCCAACAGGAAATGCTGTCAAGTCCAAAAGAGATCTTTCTACCTACTTTTTCTTATCTCTACTGCCACCAAGTGTACCAAGTCACTTGCTGTCCCTCATCAGAACTGGTGTGATAGCTTACTACCAGCTCTTCCTGCTTCTAGTCTTGTCCATTCTATGTCCATCTACAGAAGCCAGTGTAATCTCTTAAAATGCTCACGGTAGTCCATGAGTTTCAAGTTGGTGAGGAAGGGGAAGAAGGGTTAGCTGAGCTGCACTCAGAATAAAACCCAAGCTCCTTGAAGGTCCACCATGATCTAGACCTTTCTTATCTCTCCAATTTCACCTCATATTAACCTCCTGCTGACCCCGTGTGCTCCTGCCATATTGGCTTTCTCTCTGTTCCCTGAATATTCCACACATTCCCACAATAGGGACTTAGCCCCTGCTGTCCCTATTTTCTGGGACACTTTGCCAAAGTCTTTGTGTGGCTGGCTGGGTTTTAGACATCTTCAGAAAGGCCTGCTCTAACCAGATAGTCTAAAGTGACCAATCCTACGCCCAAACTCTTTTATAGTTTCTTCACAGTGCTTATTGCCCCTCTCTGAACTAGCTTCAGTCACTGTGCATTTGTGCTGTCACTTTGTCCCTCTTCATCTGTAGGAAAGATGAGGGCAGCGACCTTATGTCTTTGTCCGTTGTTACATTCCCAGCACCCACCGCAAGCAAGCCTTCAAAAGATGGTTTTGAATGACTGGAAGATAGGGTACAGAATGTAGATTTTTCCAGTAGTATGAGTTCTATTATTTTCATCAGAGAGAGCATCGTGAATGAGGTGGATATTAAACTGGGACTGGAAAAATGATTACAGGTGGGTAAGTGCAGCAGACATTGAAGGGCATTTTAGGGTGAGTCTTCAGGCCAACAAAGGCTTGGAGGTGGGAAGTCATGGCCCACGTGTTACCTGAAAGAGTTCTGTGTGAGTAAGAGGAAGATATGCTCTGGAGAGTGTCCCAAATCAGGTTATTCTGGGGAGGGATAGTCCGCTATGAAGGACCTGGAGAGACCTGCGTAGGACAACACTCAACTGGAAATTGGGATCATTGAGGCTTTCGAAAAAGAATGCACCATGAAGAAAGATGAGAAAGATCTGCAGTGATATGAACTGGAGAGGCAAGTGAGAAATCCCCACAATTAGGTATTCACGGCATACACATATGATGTCTTTGTCATCTGTCAAGAGATGTGGCAATTGCTTTTCTTTATGTTCATCTCCTTTGTCTCCCTCTACAGATGTTAAGAGCTTTATAAAGGTAGGATCCATGGTGAATCCTTTATGTCTAACATGGTATCTACATCTACAATCTGCATTTAAATATCTGACCAAATAAATGCACAGATGGTGGTGTCAGGTTCCCTGTGAGGACATCTGGCAGTACCTAGAAGCTACTGCAGTGATGAAACGTCTTGCATATGCCTGGGAACACAAGTGTGGAAAAAATGGACCAGCTTCAAACACATTTCAGGAGAAACAGCAGTTGGATGTAGTACTATATTAACTATTGTTAAAGGATGAAGAAGGCTCTAGAGTTTCCAGCCTGAGTGCTCTGGGATACGGTGATTCTACTGACCAAGACAGGTAGACGAGGGGAGAAGGGAAAAGTAAGGAGGTTTAGGTAGGTTGCATATAAGTTCACTCTGAAACATTTGAACAGGATGCCTAATAAATGGTTACTGACATACTCCAGAATTTAGACTGGATTACATGCTTATCCACAACAAATCTTGGTCAATGCCTTCCGGAATAATTCTCTCAAATCAAAGCTACTGATTGAAAAGGAAGAGGAAGAATAAGAAATTTCTAGAAAAGGAATACTCTAATGAACATTTGTTTGTAGGACAGAAAATGTCAACAGAACTCTCTGAGGCTTAGAAATATTATGTTCCTATCAGCTGAGACTAGATAACTTAAAACAAATAAAACTCTTTTGGATTGAAATCGTTTGCTGATAAAGAGAGATCCAAAAGAGGTGACAAGGTTTTAGTAATAAATAAATTCAGATAACTATTTGTCCACCTTAAAAATTTAAAACATTTCCACAGTTCCATGGTACAACTTGTAATTTCTTGAAATTAAATGCCATTACAGCCGAAGAAATTTATGCAGAGGACACTTTCATTCACTGACAGAAGGATGCCTGCAGTAACGTGATGATGCCACAGAGACTATTATTAAAGGCCTTAAAAACTCTTTCCAGGGTCAAAACCCACACCTTTACGATAGAACCTGAAGGAGTGTTGAAACGAACATGCATGTGTTTATCATCTGGCACTAATGGCTTCAGAGCTCCCTGTTAACTTGGGGAGTCCGCTAGCCTATGAAGACCCATGCAGCTACCAGCTACATCGGAGTTCCCCATAAGCTGTTATTGCTGTCATGAAATAATCGCTGTCCCCTTCCGGTTCACCTTGGTCTCTGATGACCACGTGGTTCTTACCTCTTGTACCATCTATCTGGATTTTGTACCACTTGCTTGTTACAGCTTCTGGGTACCGAATACTATAGTTCGGCACTTTTGATTCTGGAATTCTCATCGAATCTACTTGTTGACCTAGTCCTTGCCTATCAAGCTATGACATCAACTAAGAGATAGATTAAAAAATTAATATTTGGTGCCTTCTTTGGGCCAGCTGGTCCAGATGAATCATATAAATCATACATGACTCAAGGTGCAGAAGAAAGTATAGTGCAGTGGGTATGTGCACCGGCCTTGGAGTCAGGCAGAACTGGGTTGTAATCCTAGTTCTCTCACTTACTTTCTGTGTCATTTTGGGCAAATCACTTAAGCACTCTTATCTTCAGTATCATTATCTCTTATATTGGGATAATAAGTATATATACTTACCTTCATGGGCTATTGTGAAGATTCAATGAAATGATGTAAGTAAAACCCTTAGTTTTGTTCCTGACATAGAGCAAATGCCAAGAAGTAAGTGGCAGCTTCTAAGATTTGATGTTGCTGTGTGTTCTGGGAATAAAGAGAAAGGCCCTTGTTTCTTTCACCCTATCTAGATTGTTTGATCAGGCTAGGTTATAGACTAGGATGAGGGACAGAAGGAAGACATTTTTTTATCCTAGAGAAAGTCCTGCTTTCTTGCATAACGAAGATAATCAGGGTCCATCAGATTCAAAAGGTATTTCATGACGAAGTAGCTGAAAAAATAGCAATATGCAGTACTTCTGAAATGTCAATTTTCTTCAGATTGAATCATTACAAAACTGTCATCTGTATCTGAGTGTAGGTGGAAAACAACAGTTATTTATTTTACACTCTGAAAATAGCTTCTACCAGGATCCTGGGCTTATCCATACCCCTACCTAATACCAGGTACTTAGTACTAAGTCCCATTTGCTTAGTATCAACCCTACACAGATGTCACTTGATCCTCACCTGATGGGCTTGCTGTAAGAGCTCCATTCTCTCCTGAAGAATCTGACAGTCATACTCTCTGCTCTTCCTCAGCATCTGCCGCCGTAACTTTTCTACTGCTGTCCTCAGCTCCTCTTGCTGTTTTTCACTTAATAATTCACCAAACTTGATAACAGTTTCTTGCTGCAGAGCATTGTACAAAGTAGCTTCTAGTTCCTGGATTCTCTGGCAAATAAAATTAGAAAAGTCTAACTTTGGAACTTAGCATTTATGTGTGGTGTGTGAATGTACACTGATATATGTAAATGGGGAGAGATGTATTATTTTAGTCTTATAGGATCATAGCAATAAAATAAATCTCACAGCTTATCCTCCCTAACTACCCTTTTGATAATCCTCTTTATAAGATTCTATAAGAGTCATCTAGCCAAAACATTAACTTCTCGGATGATGGAAATTTGTTCTTATTTTTGGGATCCTGCCCATATCACAACTTTCATTTTTAGAACGTTCTTACTTTGTTATAGCTGTACATCCTTCTATTCGCAAATGTAGCTGAAAATAAGATTGTTTTCTCTTCCATTCGATAGCCCTTCAGATACTTAAGGACATCTGTCATGGTGGCCATACTTTGAGAAAGAAGTATTAAAAAGTGATCTAAGAATAAAGTATTTGAAATTAGAGATATATTACATATACAAAATGCTACCTCTCTTCTACATGACACACCTCTGTTAAGTGAAGATGGTTTTATAAGCTTCATATTTTTTCTTAAAATACAAGTTGGGAAGTATGATCTAAAAATGGCCTAGAATCTCTGGAATTGTTTTTCTTCTTCTTCTTTTTTAAATACTCTGTGATTTACATTCCTCTAGCTATAAAATACCTCCTTTAGTCTTCCCTTTTTTAGATGAAGAGTCTACTCTTCCTTATATCCCAGATTGTTTATTTGTTTAACATGCTTCAGATACAGCTGCCCAAATCTACACTTTTATTCCCTGTGACTTTGTCAGAGGTGAATGGACATGCCCCAGTGAGGGATGCTGCCCTGGCTCTTGTGAACTATGAAGATCTCATCTGTTTGAAGTTAAATATAATGGTCTAAATGAGTACTCAGTTTGAGATGCAAATATACAGTTAATTTTTATCATGTACAGGTGGAGCAGCAAGGATAAAAGGGTAGGAAGGGAGGTGAAGAATTGCTTCCTTCTTTATTCTCTAGTGACCCACTCATTCTCTCCTTTTCCCCTCACGTAATGCTCAGAATCTCTTAATCATTTTGGAGGGGAAATACTAATTCATCTTTGTTATAAGCATAAACTAAGTGCTTCACTCTTTTCCCAAAAGTGACTCAGGCTGTTTTCAGTAAAGCATTATAAAAACCTCTACTAGAGACTCCTTGAAATGTTCCTCTTTTAAGTTTGCTCCTTTTCTCTTGAGTCATTATTGTGAATTAACGGGGGGGAGGAATGTTGCATATGGAGAGAAGAAATGCAAGCTACAGTCCAATATTAGGAATTACTTATTCTGATTTTGGTAAAGGAGAAGGGATCAAATGTGCTCCTCACTCATGATCTTCTGTGGGACAGAAAAAGGCCCATTTACTGACACAGCTCTTACATGTTATGATAGTTATGCCTACAATGCCTTGAGTCAGATCTAAATACACCGACTTACCAATTTGGGTGGTTTATTCACTCTGAAAGCCTTCATGTCCTCATATATAACATATAAATAAAATATTACCTATACCTCATAGGGTTGTTGTGAGAAAAAATTGAATTAAAATATATATAACCAACATTAAATGCCTTATTATTCTACCATTAGATTAGGCTCCCAAACAATTGAATTTAGTACAATTTCACTTTAACTTAAACTGCTAATTTGTCTTTCAATAAAATATTATATAACAACATACATTGAATTTAAAAAAAATGAAGTATAACCAAGTTTTTATTAAGTATTAAAAGAATATAACAGCAAAGAGCTAGGAATATATTTGTTCTAAAATTAGAATGGGAAACATTGAATAAATAAATTGCATCTTGTAGTCTATTCAAGTGCGAAGCATGACAAGTTGAACAGAATGCTTTCCTCCATAGCACATAATTATAAACACTCTGAGTGTCCTGACTACTTATTGTACCCACCATATATGCTTGGTCGAGAGCTTGTTTTCTGTAGTCCAGTTCTTCCTCCAGATAGCCTTTGATTTTGCAGAATTGTTCCTATAAAAAGGGCCATGTTGATAAGAGTTAGCTTAGTTAACTAGAAAGTGATATATAAATCGTACTGATTAATGTTTTCTCTAATTCCGGTCACAAGACACATTGCTAGTATTTGTAGAGTCATCGATTTTGTCTGTTAGGGAAATAGGTGAACTTTCATCAGAGAATGTGAACATCAATGAAAAGAAGTATAAAAGATACAATGAACAATCCACATGGAATGCTTTAAAGGATTTTTATGGCAATCCAAAATTATGTGATTGAGGATAGATTTTTACAACATAGAAGTTAACTGATAATTACGTCTGTGCAAATATAATAGTATATTTTTGTAAGAATGTCATGAAATGTAATACAACAGCCAAATAATAAACTTATCCAAAGTTATTTGTGTATGATTAGCAAACACAAAGACAGATAACAATTTGGAGAGTGATGGCACAACCACAACGCTGCTTAATGAGTGACAGCTCCTGCTGCAAAGCCAGTATGAGTTGGGAGACAAATCTGATGTTCCCTTGTTCATCCTTAGCTTCTGTGTGCCTCTCATATTGTGAGAATCTTGCATTAGGATTTAAAAAAATATATTTGTGTACAACATAGCCTCAAGAATAGTCAATTATTTTTTGTGTGTGAATTATTTGCCTTTAGTACATGTTGCCTACATGGACCAGTTTTCCTGATGACCTTCCTGACTCTTCCTTCTGAACTCCAATGCCTAGAACAGTGCCAGTTACAGGTTGAATGCATAATTAATATTTGTGTATTTAAAGAGCTTTCAAAGATATTTTGAATATAAACAGTTCTTGTTACTTGCTTTGACTTAGGAGCCTTCACCTTTTGGCAGAATATAAGCAAATGATGTGTAAAGTTGTCACATGCTATATAAATGCAAGTTGTTCTTATTATAGGATTCCCTAACTTCATAGGAATCACTACCTGTTTATTAGTAATAATGACATTAATGACAGCAGTTATAAAATTCTATTATATATTGCTATAAGTTAATAATGACCAATTACCAGGCTTGGGAATTTAAAAAAGATTAATTGTAAAATCCAGAAACATAAAATTTACCATCTTAACCATTTTAAAGTGTACATTTCAGTAGTGTTAGATACATCCACAGTGTTGTATGACCCACCTCCAGAACTCTTTTTATCTTGCAAAACTGAAACTCTATACCCAGCCAACAACTCCCATTCCCTCCTCCTCTTAAGCCCCTGACAACTACCATTCTACTGTCTGTTTCTATGAGTTTGAGTAGGTGAGATACCATATATAAGTGGAATCATATAGTATTTGTCTTTTTGTAACTGGCTTATTTCACTTAAGGTTCATCCATGTCGTAGTACGTGTCAGAATTTCCTTCCTTTTTAAAGGGTGATCAATATTCCATTGTATGTATACACCACATTTTGCTTATCCATTCATCCACTGACAGACACTTGGGTTGCTACCTTGTTTAAGCTATTAAGTGAAAAAGCTGCTTTGAACATGGATGTACAAATATCTCTTCGAGATTTTGTTTTTGATTATTTCAGGTATGTACCCAAAGGTTATTATGCTGGATCATATGACAATTCTATTTGGAATTTTTCATGCAACCGCCATTCTATTTTCCATAGTGGCTGCATGCCATTTTACATTCCCTATGAACAGTGCACAAAGGTTCCAATTTCTTCATATCCTCACCGTTATTATTTTCTGTTTTTTTGTTTGTTTGGTTGGTTGATTGGTTGGTTAGGTTTTTTTTTTTAATAGTAGCTATTCTAACATGTATCAGGTGCTTGGGGATTTTTAAAATCAGAGTTACATCCATTTTATCTGTTATTTTTGCTATAATTATATATGGTGGAAAACATTTTGGCCAAAGAAAGAAAGCGCCTGAATTTTCTTTAGCATCAGTTTTGGAAATATTACAAAATACAACATGATTTTTGGGGAGATTTTAACTTAAATTGTTGGATATTTCAGGGAATTTTGCTCCACAGTCTACACAAAATAATGGGAGGGCTACATACTTTCATCAGGGCCAGATAACACTGGCAAAAAATAGTCAATTGCCATTTGTATTGTCAGTTTGTCTTCATTTTTATGATATCTCATCTTTGTACTCACCATGTCACTTTCCAATTCCATCATTTTCCGGTGTAGGGCGGCCTCTGCTCCTTCAATTTGCTGGATCCACTAAGCGAGACAAAAATGTTGGACATGATTGCTTGACATGGTATATATTGTGTTGTCTACTAGGGTGCTTAGTCTCTTCCCCTTATAACTCCTGAAGCAGACTAAGAACTGAAGTAAAAACTTGGTGCATTTTATTTCGTAGTTCAGAGATAAGACTAGTTTTCTATTCATTCATTCATTCATTCATTCATTCATCCAACAAATGCATTCATTAATGTGTTAGGCAATATGCTAGGTACTAGGGTTGTGATGGCAACCGTCCCATTTTTGCCCACCAACAAGTTTTTGCCCTCATTGGAAAATACCACAGAAGGCTTTCTTGGAAGTGACAATTGTCCTGGAATCTGAAAAATGAGTCAGAGATGATTGGGCAAAAATGAGAAACAAGTTCCAACCAGAAAGGATGTCCAATTCTCCATGGTTGGCAGGAGCATGATGAAAGAAAGAAAAGCCAGGTTAGACTGGAAAAATGGCATTTTTTTTTTTTAGTATATAAAACAGATCACAGCTCAGTGTTGAAGAATCCTTTTTGTTGAGTAGAGACATTTTAAATCACATTCAAAGACTTAGAATTTTCTTTAACACTTAAAATATATCATTCTGTTATATGGCATTCATGTTAGCATTGATCAATAACCTGAATAAATTTAGACTCTGAATATTATGATTTGAACCTACCACATATGTATGACTTAACAGAACAAATACTTATATTGAGTCTAACTCTACCCAGTTGAACATCAGCTTATCTCTTCAGAAGGTAATTGAGCATAATAAACTGTGTGGGTTCTAGAGGCAGATTGCTTTGGATCTAATCCCAATTCTAGCTTTTCTTGGCTGTGTAACCTTGAAAAGTCACCTGATTTCTTTTAGCTTTACCATTCTTATCTGTAAAATAGGGTTAATAATAATGTGAAGTTTAAAAGATATATTTCATGTAGCTAGGGAGTAGATATTTTAAAATAGCAAATCCCAGATACCATTTCATATGTAAATACTTAAACATGCATCCATAACAGATGAGGCCTTTATTAAAAAAATAAAAATAAAAACATAACGAGTCCCTTTCCACACTTTGCAAAATTAACATTAATTCCTTTTGTTGTCTGATACCTGGTCCATATTAAAATTTCCCCCTTTTCACACTTGGCTTGTTTGAATCAGGATGACAAAAAGGATCATTTCAGTATTAAATACATTCTTATTTTATAGCAGTCCTTTCCTCTCCCTCTGCCATTTTTCTTGTTTTGTTTTTGTTTTCTGAGGTCATTGTTTTGTCTAAGTAACTTAACTGGCTTATCTGACCTAGAAAATTCCCTCATTTCAGACTGCATTGAGCTGATTATTCACAGTTTCATTTAATTTATAACAGCTTTTTATGTATTTAGGAATTATAAAGCATCTTAAGGAACTTATACAGTTCTCATTTATCCAACCATACATACATGACTCTCAACAACGCGCCAATTCTCAAGGCATTCAAAATACAAGCCAGTTATCTCGCTTCTCCACTTGGTTCTTTCCTCCTCACTCTTCCTGCCATTTACCAGGTTTAGACACAAGGGGGCCAAAGCACACTGTGGTTCTGACAGTCCCCAGGTTGGCCTTTCTGAATGAGGACTGCAGTGAGCCACCACCAAGTCACAGAATCAGTTGGTAACAATCTGTATGTCCACACTCAAGGAAAAGCTTATAAAAAGAGTCATGCTCCAGTTTACCAGCTCTCAGTTGTTAAAAAGAATACTACAGGCCAAATGGCATCACGTGTGCTAAAGCCTATGATACCAAACCTAAACTTAGTATCTGATCGAACTGTAATTTAGGCCTTCACCAGAAATGTAATCCTAATCAACCAGGGAGATTTTCTGGTCAACACCGATGAGGTCATCTGTTACTTGGGCTCTTCTCCATCCCTCATAAGAAGAAGAGGCAATCTGTATCATGAAAACTTTGCTGTCCCTCTCCATACTCAAAAAACGTCCTAGCCTAAAAATAATTTTTCTTTTGCTAATGGCTCCTTTGCCCTACCCTTCTCCCTATAAAAACCTTCCTTTGTACTACTCCTAGGAACACCCTTCTAGTTGCTAGATGGGATGCTGCCCAGTTCATGAATCACTTAATAAGCCAATTAGATCTTCAAATTTACCCGGCTGAAATTAGTTCTAACAACAAAACCCTTCTTTATTGGTTTTCCAGCTTGCTAGGAATTGCTTAGATAATATAATTTAGAAGGTTTTCCATTTTTTAAGAATTAAATTTTTAAGAGATTTCAAAGAAAGAATTACCCACCCACCACAACTCAGTGTGTAATTTTTTTTTTTTTTTGGTATTTATTCTCATTCTATCTGAGCTGTAGCACCATAAAAAATAAAATTTTATTAGTTATCAAATAACGCAAAACAATGTGCAAAAACAATGTGCAAAAACAATGTTCTTTAACCCTGCTCTGCTCTTTAGGTGTTTAGCTAGACACTGAGATGATTTGAATGTTAGCACAATCTATTACCTTCTCGGCCAGGGACAACACCGTGCTGGCCTGGATTATGGCCACTTGCTCTTCATTTCTCAAATTCTGTGAAAAAGAAAGAAAGCAAGAAAATAACCTGAAGATACTCATGATATTTACACTATCAGAAAATATTGCCTAAGTGCCTGCCACAGACACTACTGCATAAATATGTACAAAATCTTAACGTTCTATTTAGTAATAATTCTTAACCAAGAGTTCATTCAACACCTGTAAAAAGTATAGTTACTTTTTTATATCTCCCTAATATTAACTTGATTTTGT
This sequence comes from Cynopterus sphinx, assembly GCA_030015415.1. Lineage (NCBI taxonomy): Eukaryota > Metazoa > Chordata > Mammalia > Chiroptera > Pteropodidae > Cynopterus > Cynopterus sphinx. The sequence goes on along the minus strand of CM057387.1, from coordinate 21,514,772 downwards.
TTCACTATAAGACAACTTCATCAATAGTGATGGTAGGAGAAAAGCAGAAACCAAAATGAAAAAAAGCATAATCTCTTCATAACAGTTTGATGTGATTTAATTGATTCCCTTCTCTCCTTTGATAATCTTTTAAGACAAAAAAATGGTGTAATTCCTTCGACCTACATGCATCATTCATCTAATAGCTCAATGAATAGTCCTCCCACTGAATTACTATGCCTTGACTCTGCCTGGAAGGTGTTTTTAGAAAGAAAAGGGATTATAGCTTCCTGGTCCATCTTCATGGGGCTACCACCAACCCTACTATTTAACAGCATTTGCAACTGCATGACTGATTAATTTCACGCTGGATGCCTCCAAGCAGCAGTCAGAAGGTAATTAGCTCCAGTCACTGCAGATGTGCTTGGCATTCAAATCTCAAACCTGCTCAAGAAAAGCACTACTGATTCCCAATCCTGCCACCTTCCAGAGATCCTTATAACCCTTTAGTCAGGTTGTTTGATAAACTGTTGATTCTCTCCATGGAACTACTACATCCTTCAGCGAACATGGCCTCCCACCTGATATTATTTTATATATGATACACTGGCAAATATTTTTTGCCTCTCTTTGGCAAATTTATACCTTTACTTCGCTTATCTGATACTTACTCCATTATCACCCAAGATATCAAGCTGCTTTATGAGATCCGGGATGTTCACATCCTGCAGAATCAAGGAGATACATTCACGTCAAAGACACAAATGTGGCCTACTATTTATTCAGTGCCTGAACCCTAAATTAGAGAAGACATTTTAGGGTCTTGAGTAATTACTTGAGCTGTTTTCAATCAGGCACGCCTGGTTTTAAGTTTCCACTGTGCTTCTTATAAACTACATGAACTTGAGAAAACTACTAAACAGTTCTTTCTCAATTTCAACAATTGCAAAATGGAGATGATAAGTACTTTCTTCACAGGCTAATCTTGAGGATAAGGAGATTGTGTACAAGAATCTAAGATGTAGGAAGGATTCAAATTAGCTTATTTTTTCCTTCTAGTTATCAATTTTTCAGTATGGTAGATTTCAGGTATAAAGAAAAGTAATAGGTAATAAATATCAATAATCAACCAATTTCATTCTAATTAATGGAATTCTGACCAGGTTGAGATTTTGACTGCCACCTAGAAAACTATCGTGCAGTTCCATTTTTTAGGTGTTCAGCATTAACTTCATCCTATGGAAAATAGCTGATTTTTATTATATTCTTTGAATCAGTTTAAAGCAGCTGAACTCCATTTGAAAGAGGTCCCTTGGATAAAAATTATATCCATTAAATTAGGTTGTCTATGATTTATCTAAAAAAAAAATCTAAGGAAAAAAGGAAGTAAAGTGTTTTTCATTAAATTAGAATAAAAAAGTGGCTTTGGTTTACAACTTTTCATGCAGCCCAAAAAGGCCAAGAGTTTAAGCACTATGAAAGTGGTTTGAGATGAAAGACAAGGAAGCACAATTTTACTACTTAATTTTTCCTTCATCACTTTTTACTTCATTAGTACCACTTTCTCCTCTAACATTCAAATGCAATATAGTATTCCCCTACCACCAGGAAGGGGAAAGTCTTAAGTTCAACCTCATAGGTAGAGAGAAGGCAACTAAAGCAGGTATATTTGACAGCTCAGAGTGGGAGCAGGAAGGGCCATGCAAAAGGTAAAGGAGAGACCAGGAAGAGCAGGAGGCTTCCCAGCTTTACCTCTGGAATAGATATGCACCATGTGGTTTCATTACATTGAAGAACAACGTATTTTCCAGGAGATGGAGCCACCTCCATTCAATTTTATTATTTAAAATGTATTCCAATATCACTACAGATAAAATTATATTTTGTCTAAGTGAGCAACATGTTATAAACTATAAGTTCTTCCAAAAGAGAAATCCTCCCTAAATTAAACATATCTAGATATCAAGGTCTCTTATAAAAGCTGAAATTCCAAGGTTATGAATTCCATAGCACTTAGAACAGCAAAACAAAGAGATTCAAATACTTTATCTGGCATACTTGAAATATATTTCTTGTAATACTGAATTTAATATTTCCTCTAGATCATTAAAGGTAATGGTCATGATACATATTTTGATTCTGTATCATTCTTTACATTATTCCGTTCTACATAATCATGCCTTCCTGAGTTCTTTGCTGTTACCCTTCACACATCTGTCACACGTTTATTTTATGCTCTACTGATTTTCCAATAGGTGTGACTATTTTCAATTCCTAAGTAGTTTTTATCAAAATGATATCCAGAGACTAAAAGACAAAATGATCACGAGCAACCTCACCTTTTAAATTCCCAGTTTTTCTACTTTCTAAAAATAAACAAATCAAATATCTGCCTACCTTGACACCTTCTTTCATACAGTAGATCTGTAGAGCACTCACACCATCTGAGAATGGGTGAATTTGTAGATTAAATGGAGGGGATCGTCTCTCTCTTTCCTTGAAATACAGTGAAAAATATATGGGAATTAAAATAAAAGCAACAACTGATTAAACACTAAACCAGCTGTCTGTGTTCTCTCTTTATGCTATTTCAGCAGTTTATAAATATGACATTTTGTAAAAAAAAAAAAATGAACTCAAGATGTTCATGCTTAAATTTAATGAAAAGAACTTAGTCAACTAAGAGGTATGAGAGAGAATTTATAAATTGGTGTCATCCAATCTTGTAAATTTTTTGATCAGGGAAATGTGGGGAAGTGGCATTCTAATGTAAACTATATGAATATTTAGAGCTTTGAGGCATCACAAAAAGTGACCTTTTGACCCTGAAGTTTTGTGGCAGTTTTGTAACACCTTTTGCATATGCAATCCACTCAAGCTTTATGAATAAGATATGTGGGCTACCAAAGATAACTCTTCTTCACTGAAGCATACCAACTGCCAACTCTATCCAGACCTAATTTGAAAAACCTGAAGAAGAAATTGCTGGCAAAATAACAGAGATATCAAATGGGAATTTTTCTCAACTTTAACATTTCAACATACAACCAACTTAAGCCAAATTCGCATGATACAATCAGAATCTGATTTGATTTGTAAGTTTTACTTAAAACTCACAAAAACAAACAAACAAACAAACAAACAAAAAACTAAATCAATTCTGAAATTTGGTCAGATTAACCAAAGTATTTCCTAAACAAGTTACCTACTTAGTTTTAGACATAAATGCACTATAGATTAAAATGCTGACTGACTTCCAAATTCAAGTGTCTAATGATAAAATATTTTTGTATATAGCACATTTTAAAATATAATCTTTGAGGTGACATTTTTAAAAGTCAGAACTCAAAGATGGACAAAAATGATTATTTAAAAGCAATAAAATATTGATAAAGTTTGAAATCTCTTACTTAAATTATTTAAAAAGTATTCATTAGTCTTGTTCATAAAGGCAATAATAGTGCTGAAAAGTATGGTATCTGAGCAGACAATTCTGAGTTGCATCAATGTTTTACCAGTTACAAGACATAGGACTTAGCCAAGTTATTTAAACTCAGTTGTTTCACGTATAAAATCTTGACTGTAATTGCGTGATCCAATGACAGTATGCATCAGAAATGCGTAATTCAGCATCTCACACATAGGATGTGCCCAGTGTAGGTTGTTATGATTATCATCATCATTATTATTACTGTTTCCTTACTTCTAGTTCTAGGTTTCGAAACTCCAGCAGCTCATTCTGGTCTCTGGCATCCTGCAGTTCCTGTTGTAACCGGTGATTTTCTGCCTCCTGTTTTTCTATCTAATAAAGTAAATCCTCAAATTAGGTGAATATTGCAAGTACAACTTTGCAAAGCAAGCATGGATAGTGTTCATTTACTCTGTGAATACATCATCTTGACCATAAAAAATCCCAAGTAGACATGAAAAAGACAAGTTTTTTGGTTTTCCTTCTAGGTTTCTTTCGGTTGAGTTTTTTGGCTCAGAGGAAAATGCCGGTGGACTCCCTGTTTGTTGAGATAAAGTTGAGAGACCCTGTGAATGGCAAATCTGAGCATAGTCACTATGCCCTTGCTGTGGGTAGGGGACTGTGCCCTAGAACTAGATCCGATGGTGTAAATAACGGAGTCTGACACTTCTTATTTTTGGAGTTACAAGTTGTCAGAGGAATAATTTTTTAAAATCAGCTCTCATTATATACAAAACCTGGCTGAAATTCCAGTTCCCCACAGAGTAAAGCCAAACTCCTCCATATGAAATTCCAAAACCTTAATAAATCTGGTTACCACATAGCTTTCTCGTTTTAAAGGTCATCACTGCTGTCTCTACACACTTATGTGATCACACACACACACCAGAGTCTAGAAACCCAGACCTAGCCTACGGACTGGTGACTGCAAGAGCTGTCTTTATTCACCTCTCTGCCCGAAAAGGGCCCTCAATTTCCTTTTCCAGGTGAGGAAATTCTACACTTCCTTCAACACCAAGCTCTGACATCTCCTACTGTAAGATGGCTTGCCTACTCATTCAGAGCTGACACCTCTTCCTTCTGTTTACCTATAGGCTCACCTATAGGACCTTTAGTACAACCTGATGGAAGTATAATATTAAGTTCGCTGTGTACAGACATGCTTTGCCCTATATACAATGTCCATGTCTACAAGGAATCAACAAATTTTCATGATCTGCAAAAGGTTTGGGGCTGCCTTTAATATCAGCTGTCTTAGTGGGCCTTGTACAGTATCTATTTAAAATCTTGATTTTAGAATTTAAAAAACATGGAGGCTTTTAGCATTGGATGAATTTTACTTTCCCAAGTACATGTACTTGAAACAGGATGTTTTGCTTTGTCATTTGGTTTTCCTTCAAAAGCTAAGCTCAAATTCCCACCTTTAGCCCAAAGAAATGAAGACCAAAGAGAATCACACAGAAGACATAATGAAAATTATTATTTTAGTTGATCAAGAGATGTAATTACACTTACTACTGGGCATCGCTGAGACTACTAAAATCTTTTTCTTGTAGCCTCTTAAGATAGAAAAGTGATAGGAAAATAAAAGTGGGGAAACAGTGAGATATTATGTAACATTAATTAATGCAGTCAACTCAAGTTTTTTACACTAGGTTTTTAGAAGTTGACTTAGATCACAAAAGAGATTCTATTTCCTAGCATCTTGGATCGGGATCCAAGATGGGATATCTTGGGAGATTCCTGGTTCTGGTGGTTAGTGCTAGCAATTAGATGGGTTGTTTACAAGTTGTAATTCATAGACCAGGGCCAATGTCTGATGAAGTTTCTTTCTGGGAACTCTTCACCTTGCTGGGTACTTGTTCTTGGTCCAGGAATACTCACTCACCCACTTTCTATGTATCAGGTCTGTCTCTCATCACGCAGAAAGTGAGATAGGGTATTCTAACTTAGCCAGATCAGAGAGGAGGGAGGTCAAATATCTTTTTTTCTCTTCTCATGCTTATAAGAGTATCATTGTTCATTTTTATTTCTTGTCAAGGCTAGTGAACACTGGTAGAAATAATTCTAAAAGAATTTCTACATACTTTGGGAATCAACCTATAGGATTATTTTCTTCATTCATATGGGCTTTCAAATTCATTTGTCAATAATATGATTATTTTGTAATTTTTTCACTAGATTTGTGGAAGGCAAATACTATAATAAAAAGCAACCTCTGAACTTAAAATAATCTCTGCTGTATTTCATTGCCCTAAATCAAAAACCTATGTTCAGATAAGCAAAATTAATCATATCTATTAAGACTAAACCACGATTTTATATTTTAACTTGTTGAACAAAATCTTGGACATGCTGTTTCGTGCTTTCTTTTATTAAAAAAAAAATACATGTATATAAACAGTGAAGCTTAGAAAAAAGATTAAAAGTGAGAACATAGTCTATGCTAGGTTGTAGCATGATCTTGGAGCCATACTCTGTCACTTCCCTGCACAAAATAACAAGTTCTGTTCACAGTGTTTTTTATAGATGAACGACCACATAGGATGTGTGCACAGGTGGGAGTATATATATATATATATATATATATATATATATATATATATGTACAGTACATATACAGTATATATATATGGTTAACAAATCAATAGGTTTCAGGGATCACATCCTTTTAAAAGTCGGCACAATGCCCAGCGCAGAGCCATGCACACGTGCCACTTCACTGATGGTGATGGCGGTGACAGGGATGCAGTTGAGCACGCAGCAGAGGAGAGTGCAGCGCCGAAAAGCCTCCCCTTCCCCTAGCCCCTGTGCCACTCCTGAGAGGACCCCCTGCTGCTCCTGGATCTCTCATGGATTTCTCCTCTGCCCCACTAGGGTGTTGCCCAACATACCTTTTCTAAAAGCTCCTGGTTTCTCTTAATGAAAAGTTGTTTATCTTCTACCCAGTGTGAATCCTGTTTGACAAAGAATATCGCGCAGTCAGCATTTCAGAGTGGCACGAAAGAGCATGTGTTGTCTAACCACTTTGCCAGAACTGTCTTCTTTCCACCTAGTTTGTTTGCCTGCCAACACCTGGTAAATGACACCCACCCCCGCCAGTTCCTTATTCAAAGACATTGGGGCCGAAGTTGCCAGGAAAATTTAACCCCCTTTTTATTGTCACTCACTATCTCTACCTTTTTCAGTCTGAATAATCCAGGACCAGCCTTTTGGGGACTCAGAAGTGACCACACAGGCAAAAAGTGACAAGGGTCAGAATGCACACAGGCTAGATACATATGGATGGAAAACATTAAAATGCAGAACCATAAATGTAGCATAGAGGCAAAGAGTGCAGCTGGAGGGGTGGGTCTTGTCTTAGCAGTTTAAAACCATTCTAGGCTACTTGTACAGGGCTCCTCTTCCTCTGGCATTCTCTCTCTTGCCCAACCTCATTCGCTGTTGTAGCTGGGTTCACGCTCTGGCCAGAAAAACACCAGGGACAGAAACATAGAGTTGAACATTCTGACACTGTTTGAGAAAGGTCACTGTGGAGAGCCAAGCCGTGTCCTGGATGCGGCCCATGCACAGGGTGATCTAGAGGAAGGTCAGATCAAATTGCCTGCATCTGCAGAAGTACCAGCAACCAAATGCCTACCTGTCCTTTCTGAGCCAGAGTTGCTTCCAGATCTTCAATTTTGGCTTTATACCTGAGCACTTCTGCTTGGAGTTGTTCTTGAGCCTAGTGAAATCAAAATTCCAGAGCTCAGTAAATAAAATGGGAAGTCAATATTTTTCTTCCCTTCATCTTCTTGGATTAGAACTTCACAAACAAAAAAAGAAAATAATAATAATAATAATAATAATAATAAATAATAATAAAATAAGAGAATAATTTTCTATGACCAGAGAATCTCCTAAAATTATTTTTATGATTTAAATTCTTGCTTACAACTATCAGTGCTTTCTTTCACCATTGGGCTAAAATTCAGACTCTTTAGGGATTAGAAAATTCGCATTAGATTTCCAGTCCTTTCCCACTACTTATCAACACAGGGTCCACCCCTTACGTTCTGGTAATCTTGTTTCCTAAATATGCCTGTAACTCTCCACTTCTCTCTCTCGCTTGAACGAGCTCCCCTATAGAAAGCCTTCTCCCATTTTGCCTCTTCCAAATCTTTCCATTCTTCCAGAGTCAACTTTGTGCCCTACATCTATATCTAAATCCAAATCTATATCATGTATGTATGTATTGATCGTGTATGCATGTAAATAGTTTTGGACATTGACCTTTTATGGAGCGACTCTAGTTCAATTAGTCCAGTAATGTGTTCTTAGATTCTCTTTTATTCTTTCTATATATGCAATCTTATTTTCTGTGAAAATAATTTTTTTGTTTTCTGCCTATTCGCATATTTTTCTCTTGTTTTATGATCTAGGTAGGTAGGTTCTTTCCTACAAAGTTGAATAAAATCAGCAAAGTCTGGTATCCTTTTCTTATTCTTTATTGCGAGCAGAATATTTCTTTGGACAGTTAAACATTATATTTACCTTCATTAGGATAAAAAAATTCCAAATTTAATTCTGCTAAGAATCATTTCAACTTAGAATGATTTTGAGTATAATCAATTTTTTTTCTTATATTGAAAAGACTATATCTTTTGTTTTCATTGATGCTCTTTCATCTCTATTACCTGTTTTCCATTTCTACTTCTTTCAATATTCTCAATTGTTCTTTTTCTAACATCTTCTTTTGTTTTAGACTATTTTGTTTAGAATGGTAAGGTTTAAAGAAAAAAAAACTTTGATGGTCAGAGATAGTGCTAAACTTTTATTTAGAAGGGAAAGTGAGACGAGAGAAAGAGAACTGGTTTCTATAGCATCACCTCACCAGAACACAAAGCATATGCTATTATTTTAATTGACCAATCCTGTTATAAGAATGATTAATAAATGCTGATAATGAAAGCCACACTATTAGTTTTAGGGCACAAACATGAAGGTACACACATACTCCTTTTCTAATGATTGTTTGCCTGTCTATTCTAAATCATAATGCTTTTTAAAAACATCTTTACTCAAATATATGTGTATGCATGTATGTATACATGCTACTACTTAAAATTCATAGCTATAATATTTATCCTTTTCCACTAAACAATTAATAGTACTTCTTACGACAATCTTCAGCGTTCTATAGACCATCTAAATAGGAAATAGGATAAAATCACTATGTGGGCACACTCCTTCTTGCCCCTTGAATATTAATCTAAGGGGCTGTTATGGCATGGTAGTTATGGCTAAACTCAGAATGACTAGGTTCATAACCCAGCTTTAATCCAAGTTTGAAGGTAACTAAGCTACATTTAACTCCTACTAAGACATTATTTTCTCTCCTGTAAAAACAAGATAACGGTATCTAAATCAGGGTTGTTTTAGATTTAGAAGAGATAAATACAGGTAAAGTGCTCAGCACAATGTCTGGAGCACAGAAAGCACTCAATAAACAGGGGGTGGGGAGAGAGAGAGAGAGAGAGAGAGAGAGAGAGAGAGAGAGAGAGAGACTGTTTTGAAATAGGTTTATGAGAGGCAGTTGTAACGTAATGGAGAAAACATTTGGCCCACTAAGACTTGAGTTTGAATCTCAGTTTCTCATTAATTATCCCGTGTGATCTTAGGCAATTCAATTACCCTCTGAGCCTCAAATTCCTCTACTATAAAATATCTGCCTCAGGGAGTTGTCACAAGGGTTAAATAAGATACTGTCAGTGAAAATCCTTGGTATGCTGTCAATGTAGTATTATGCACTTATTAACTAAGTAAAGAACCAGGCTAATCATTAATTTTGAAAGTTTTTTTTTTTCAAGTAAGAAACCGAAAAAAAAGGATTATAAAAATTCAATATTGTCTAGCTTTGAAAATGTTTGTTTTCAAATAGCAAGATATCCAACTATCTAAAAGAAACAAAAACATCGATCTAAGCTGGATCTAATGTCTCTAGATCCAAGGTTTGTTGACACAAAAGATACAAAAGTTCAAAAGCCGCAGTGAAGAGAAGAGTCCATGGAAAGCTACCCTATTGATATATTTATGTCCCTGGTACTTCTATGCTGTGAACGCTGCACAAAAAAGACTGTTCTGAGCACTCCAGGCAGATGCACACTGACCTTGGCCTCTCTTTCAGCATCGATGATGCCTCCAGTCTGCTCCTGCAGAAGGGCATATGCTCTTTGGAGGGCCTGGTACTCTTTTGTTAATTGTCGAAATCGCAGCTCAGATTCTTCAGCTGCCAAACTCTAGAGGTGAGCAAAGGAAAAGGCCAAAAATTAATTATGTTATGTTCGGGTCCAGCTTTCAGTGTTAAATACTAATAGTTGTCCACTTTTTAAAAAGAAATTAAAGATTTATTTGATTTTGGATTCTGTGCAATTTTATTCTTGATTCTAAAGTATGTGGATGAACACGAGTTCTGTAAATCTTTCAAGATAAACATCATGGAAATATTTAAAAACATATTTGTTTTTAAAAAAGAAGCATTTGTTTATTTGCATATTTCTTATTATTATCCATTTGGGATTGGGTTATAGTCAATTCTGGTTCCAAATAAAAAAACTTACACCCTGATGATGATAGATCCAAATGTGAAGAAATGATATTCAGAGTTTTAGTCACACTTTTTTAAATATATTCATATCCAAAAACCTCTTCCCCAGATAATTATAAAAAACATAGTTTTATAGCATAAGGTCTCAAACTTAAGAGGATAATACAATCACCAGAGAGTTTTGTGAAAAATGCAGATTTTGGAGTTCTACCCACAAGATCCTGAGTCAGGAGTTGTGTGGTAGAGTCCAGAAATTTTCATTGCAATTGAACTCCCTTGAAGATTCTGATGAATGAAGGAGCTCTACAGAGCACGTTTTGCTTAATACTCTCTAAAACTACGTCTAAAATCTTGTTCTTCTAACTGATTCTTCATCTAGGGAAGGTGTGAACCAAGGAACAAGCTCAGAAGAACAAGCTTTTAGATTTTTGAATTGGTCACTATTACGAGGTCACTTCGTGCTGGTCATAAAGGAGATAAAAGGGAAATGTTTTTTCTTCTTCTTAAAGGAAAAGACTAGAGAAGTGGAAAAACTTACTTCATCCAAGTCATCATCAGGAGTAGCCGGTGTTCGGTCTGTTCTAAATGAGGCCATGGATGACGTCTCTGAATCCATGGAGTCCTCATCATAGCCAATAAATGGGTCCAAAACAGGCCTCTAATGGAGGTAAGGTACATATTTACCGACACAAGTGAAAGTGGGGAAAGTTGATATTATTAAAGCACTGTCAACTGGCATACATGCAAATGAATATAAAGGTCATAGACCCTTTAATGCTTCTTTTATGAAATAAAAATATGGACACAAATATAATAATTCCAATAAATGTTTGTCCTATATTATTTGATTTCTGGTGTTTTTTTTTTTTCTGGAAGATTCATTAATAATCACCCTCTTCATAGAAGCACTGGAGTTTCTTCTGTTACATTTTCTATCACTTTGAGTTTATGTGATTTACTATTTCCAGCATCTAAAATATAATCAAAGGACTCTGAAAGTCTAGGAATCTATGTAAAAAGAATTATCAAATTTTAAGTCTTATCATATAATTTTACATCCAAATCAAATAATGTACTTAATACAGATAAAAATCAAACAAATAAACAATTAAATAATAAAACTTTGTGGATTATAAGAGGTTGTATAGATATTGGTGAATTGGGAATATAATTATCAATAATAGTGTCCAAGTGAATAATGAAAATATATTAAGCAATTATAGGATGGGTATCAGATGCTAGCATCATTCAGTGGGAGACATCAAATCATGTGTGTCACTTGCATGTTCTTGAAATGCGACTCTCCAACTTGTCAGATGCCCCTTTCTATGTCAAACCTAGTGGCTTTTTCACTCATAGAAAGTCATATTAAAGCAAATGCTTTCAGGTTAAAAAGCACAACACAAACATCTTTGGACTTCTGAGAACTGTGGAGAGTTTCCTCTAGTAAATACAGCCCACGATTGGCTGTAGGTCAGGAACATCTGAGCTATCACATCTTTGCAGGAAGATTCCTTGGCAAGCCTCACTTCTCCGGCTGTTTGTGGCAAATGCCTGATAATCTAGTTTCCTCATTACCTTAATTGGCTTGGAACTTCTTCTATGCTTTCTCCTGCGGATGAGCTTTTCTCGGTCCTAGAAAACAAAAGAAGCACTTTTCATATCTTGAATTGGTACATTTTTCCTTGTAGGTTTGTTTGTTCTTTTGTTTTACAGAGAGTTGTTTTTCTCCTGAGGCATTACATATCTCTATTTAAAAAGAGATTATGTTTTGTAAATGTTAGCAACTTTCGAGTTTGAAACTTTAATATTTTTGAAGTCAGAAAATTCTACTTTTCCTGATAATCTGTGTGGGTCTGAAATCCTCACAATCAGGAAGTGCATTGTGTTTCGAATCAGAATCCTCAGTTTTAAATAGTTACTTATGTTGTCCCAAAGCACAACTGTTCAGTTTTATCAGACCCAAAATTACTTTAAATTTCAGTGTTAAAAAATATTAATTCGCAATTAAGTAAAACTTTATCAAATTTTATCAAATTTAATAACTTGAAATGTGTAGAAACCTATCTTTTGACTATCCTTGGATCCTTGTCCTTACCTGCAGCCTCTGAATGTAGGAATGGAGCATCCATCTACCTGTTTGAAATCACCTAGTGTTTTTTTTTTGGGGGGGCGGCGTGTGGGGGCAAGGGAGGGCTGTTGGAAATTTCTGGGAAATTCAAAAATATCTAGAAATAATAATTTCTCAATTCATTCTTGTGAATGAAGATACCCTCAGAATTTGGTATTCATTTGCTAAAGTACTTCATGTATTTACTGTACTAATTCAAAGGTTGATCAAATAAGGGACACCTGTACCTCCTTAAAAGTCTGGTTGAAGTAAGTGTCTAAACATGTCAAAATTCTGTAAGAAACTTTTAGCTTAAACTCAAGATCCTTAAAGCTAAACAAATTCCTAAACTAGTGAGTCTGTAAGCTTTATGAGTTATTAGGGGAACAGAAGTGAAGTGAGGGGCACAGCACTTCAGGAAGCCATGTCTGATAAATAACCTGGTTTAAGCCAGTGATGTTCATCTTTTTGATTACTCATCTCTATTAAGTAAAAGTATTTTGGTTATGCAACCTCAATATATCTACAACTTAAAACTTATGCTTAGATTACCTTCCTAATACATGCAACATAATATATCCCCAACATAGAAAATTTTAAAAGGGCAAACCATCAATAATTATAAACAGAAGTTATATTCTTTTTTTTCCCTCAATAGCAATAAACCATCTTGCTCACCTTGCTCTGGAGACTATTACCCCTCATTACTAGTTCCTCAACTGTCTAGGCCTTGGTTTGGCCCTGAAGCAAGAACAACCAGGGATGTCATTTACTGAATAAAGACAGAAAAGAAAGGCAAAGAGGAAACCCATAGGCACTGAAGGTCTTAGTCCACAATTGCTGGGAACATAGACTTCAGCTGGAAGCCAATGGGAGTAATACCTGTTCCACCTACTTCACCAGGTACCGAAGTAACAGTCAGAAGATCTGGACTGGGATTTCAGCTCTGTCATGTACCTATGATGTTGCTATTTATTCAGCAAATATTTATTAAACTGTAACTATATTCTAGACACTGAATTAGGTGTTGGGAAACAAGAAGGATATGGTCCTGTTATTATTGTAAGCAAAATATTTAACCTCTGAGTCTTAGAGTCTTGATACTGGAAGTCAACAATAGGACATATCTATACTTCCGACTTACATTACAATGCATTTGGAATTTCTTTTAATGTGCTTTGTAGCTATTATTTGTACTATAAAATTAACAAATTGATTGATTATAATTACTAATAACCAGATAATAACTCAAAAGGTTTAAGATGGTTTAATAATATAAAGTGTTTTTGGAATAGTCTCTTGAACCTGTTTACATATTGGACACATGAATTTGGGCCTTTGGGGCTGATCCAGACTTATTACATGCTTCCCATGTATGTTGATGTCTTGACTGCCTGTCCTTGGGAACAACTTAGAGTTTATACGTTGATCAAGACCTACCCTGGTAAGTTCATCAATAATGTTCTGTTGTTCAATGACCTGAAGTTTTAGAAACTCTGTCTCTTGTTCTTCATTAGCTTGATCGAGGTCATTCAGAGATTTTAATTTCTTCAAGGGTGGGTGGGATGTTATTTTTTCTCTCTAGATTAGAAAAGAAGTATAGGTGGAGACTTAAAAAATCCCAAACTTTAGTGGTTAACATCAAATATCTGTAGACACTTCATGAGGCTCCAGCTAAATTTGAAAACTGCCCAGCTTTAATGCATGCAGAGCCCAATTAAAACCTTCCAGTACATTTTATCTGCTGTAAGTGAAATTGCTGGCAATGTCCGAAGATCATTACAGCTGTAGTAAAAGTCTGTTAAGAAGTACATTAGCAGAGCACTTATCCATACATAATACAAAAGATGGCATCTAGTTCCCAAATATTATGCATCCTCTTAGAAGATGAGGGATACCCACTGTACAGTCCTGTAAAGAGCATGTTAGTGAAATTCTTGGAAGGAGGTGTCTGTGGTTGAAGAGCTATGTTGGAACTTTGCTTCCATATTTCAGGCCTTTTTGGGAGTGTACAGATTCCTGGAAGCACTCCTATTGTTCTGCAAAATTATAAATTCCATAAAATTCAGAGCCAGCAACCTTCTTTTGCTTTTTTCCTTAAAGATTCCTTGCTTACATAAAGGAAAATCCAAACTTTCATAAATTGCATTGTATTTTAAAGAAAAAAACAACTGAGAAAGAGTAATAAATCAGGTGACTGGGGTAACATAAAAAAGGCAGCTGTGGTTTTGCAGAGTCTATGATACACACCATTTCCGAATTTTCCTTGGTGACGGCTTTTAGTTTCTCTTCCATGCGCTGCAAAGACAGCATCAGCTCATCGTTTCTCTTGGCCAGGCACTTGTTCCTTTCCAGAAGAGGTTTACATTGTTTTTCAGTTTCCCTCACACGTTTTAACTGGGAAGACACAAGTTACAGTTTCTTCTAATGGCTTTTCATCATACTCTTCACAACCCTCCATCAATCTATTACCTTAAAGGAGGTGCCACTGAGATTATGCTTTTGGAAATGCTCAGCAAGATTAATTAGTTGCTCTCTTTGTTCCCCACTGACTTCTCCAGCCCAATTACCTTGCTCTGCTCAGCACCCATCCCACACTGCTCACACTTCACCCTGGGCCTCACTGGCTCAAGGACACAAAGCAACTCATTGGAATCACATGGTCACATTTTCTCACCAAAGACACGTAGCAGCACCATTAACAGCTTAAAAAAATGTTAAGAAACAACATAAATGTTCATTAACAATAGAAGAATAGGTATAATGGGGTGTATTAATTGAATACTATAGAATATGAAAATGAATGAATCCTACAGGCAGCACAACCCTGGGTTTGGGTTGTCCCCAAAGCCTATTCTTTCCACCAGAGATCTTGCCAAGTTTGACTCACACTATGGCTGTTTATTTTAGTTTTATTGAGAAAGATGAAAAACAAATTTTACTTTTGAAACTCTATTGATATTTGTGTTTAAGAACATCTAATTTTCGGCAAGCCTCGAGAAAGAATGGTTGCACTGTTACCTACCCATAAATAAGAGTGACTATACTCTGGTCTGCCTGGTTATCTAAGGCAGGGTTTCTCAGCCTCTGCATTCTAGACACTTGGAGCCAGATATTTTTTGTTGTAAGGAGCTGTCCTGAGTACTGTAGGATGTTTAGGAGCATCCCTGGCCTCTGCCTTTTAGATGCCAGTAACACCCTCCCAGTTGTCACAACCAAAACAACTTCAGATAGTGACAAAATTGCCTCTTGTTGAGAACCACTGGTCTAAGTTTATGAATGGTATCTTGAGGTAATTGTTAAGAGTCCCTCTCGTTTTATATCCCAAACTCTCCAATTTGCATGACATATTTTATGGTCACCCTATACATAACAGATTTTAATGTTAACTTTCTCATAGTTTAGTTCATTCATCTCACACTAACTGTTCTGAATGTGAGTATGTATTGGGTGAGAGGAGCCAAAGCAAGGAGAGTGGAGGGGTGCATCAGAAATGCCTGAAAAGATTCTTTAATCACTCCTCTTTTTGAGAACCTAGAATTTTGGGAAGTGCTGGAGAAGGAAACTTAGCTACCAATGAATATTTGAAAAAGCTTCTCTTGTGATTCTAAAACAATATTCCTCAACTCCATGCTAACTGTCATTTGAAAAAAACCTGTTTTAGATTAAAGACCAAAACTGAATTTGTATTTTATAAATAATTTCATTTAATCCTCATTTTGACCTTCAGTACTTGAAACATTAATATTAAATACTGAATACATATAAAGGCAAATAAATTATTCCACTAGGTTCACTATATTAAATTTTATATCTTTTCTGGAGATCAATGACCAGGGTTTAAATATATAAATTTACCTAGTACTTGCTATTTACAAAGAAAAGTAAATATCTGTAATTCTAATGTACCATACACCAAGTTCCATAGTACCCAAGAAAATGTTCCTTTTAAAAGACATACTTTAAATACATTAGAGAAAGGTTGAAAGTTATATATTTTCATGGCAACATTAAAGACAAAAATCTGATGTAATTCAACTAATGTTAGACAAAGATATTAATTAAAGTATAACTAGAGATTAAAAAAGAATTTCATAATGATAAAAGAGTCGCTACACCAAAAACATATAACAAATCTTAATTTGTATATACCTAGTACCATAACTTTTTAAATATATATAAATTTAAATTGACAGAACTAAGAATGAAAATGGATGCATCTGTTGGGAGAATAAGCATACAAAAATATCAGTGAGGATACAGAAGATTTTAACAAGACTATTAATAAACTTGACTCAAACTGCATTTAATAATTGCAGAGTATACCTTCTTTTCACTTGAAAATAGAACATTTCTAAACTAGACCATAAACTGGTGGCATAAAGCAAATCTCCACACAATTTAAAGGAATGAAATAATACAAAGCATGTTTCCTGACTGTAGTAACACAAAAATCTCAAATATTTAAAAACTGAGCCATACCCTTCTAATTAACCCCAAATTTCAAATAAGAAATTATATGATATCAGAAAAAAATTGAGTTAAATAGCAATACATTAGGACATAAAAAGCATGGAATAAAGCTAAATCATGCTTAGAGAGACATTATGACATCAAATGTGTATTTTTGAAAAAAGAAAGGCTGAAAAATAACTTCTTTATACCAAGGCCACCATTAAGAATGTAATGTAAGCCACAGAGCAGGACCAAAAGATTGTATTTAAAAAATTACTAATTTTAATAAGAAAATGAAGGCAGTACAAAAGCAAATGGGCAAAATAAAAAGAGCAAAACACAAAGGATACCCAAAAGGCCAAGGGATACTTGAAAAGTTACTCAACCTCACTTTTAAGAAGAATAAAAATGAGAATCACTATAAAAATATGCTTCACATTCATCGAGTTGACTGAAATGAACAATTATCTTTGCATTTTGGCAAAGGTTTGGAGAAACTACAATCTCATGCATTCATGGTTGGAATGGAAACTGCTACAACAACTATGGGAAACTTTAGTTTTCTAAACTAACTGAAGCTGACTACATGTATACTCTACGATCCAGTGATTTTGCTCCTTGGTGTATTCTCACTGGAAATGAACACATTTTCTCACTAAAGACAAGTAGCAGCACCATTAACAGCTTAAACTTGTGAAGAAACAGCATAAATTTTCATTAACAATAAAAGAATAAGTATAACATGGTGTATTAATTAAATATTATGGAGTATGAAAATGAGTGAATCCTATGCACAACACAATGAATGACTCTCACAAAAGTAATGCTGAGCAAAAAAAAAAAAACACGAAAGAGTAAATCTTGTTATCATTCTATTTATAACAAATTTTTAAAAATGGTGTAGGCCTCTATCTATCATGATAGAAATCAAAACAGTGGTTAATTCTAGATGGGGTAGGGTCACAAAAAAAGAGGTCTGAGATGCTGGTGACTTTCCACTGGGTGGTAGTTAAATGGGTATATCATTTTGGGCATATTTATTGAGCTGCATCTTTATTATTTGTTTACTTTTTTCTATTATGTAATGTGTCTATAATATCACATATACTTCTATAATGTAATGCTTCACAAAAAATAAAATAAAAATAAAATAAAATAAAAAATTCTGATTAGAACTCACCAATTCATTTCGTTCATCTCCAAGCAAGGTATTTCTGTCTTCCAATTTTCTTATAGTGGCATTCAATTCAGCTATTCTCTTTTGATTTCTTCGCAAATCCTACACATGAAAATGAAAATGTGTATTTCTTCACAACACTTTTCACAAAGTTTTGGAATACTGCTCATAAGATAGGCTTAGTTTCTTTCATCTGACTTCTGAGGTAAAAGTAAAATGTTCTCTCATTCAGAGAACAGTAAACATGTGCCCTCTTCTAACTCCCAATATTTACCACTTGGTTTTAAGATCAACCCTGGTTAAAACTGCAGATGAATAGTCACATGGCAGCTACTCCCTGGATCCCTGACTCCTGGCACAGGGTATGGTAGATAGTTAGATTAGCTTATCACATCTGTGAGCTATGAGACCATGGCAATGTTGTGATTTCTTGTGGTTCGAAGAGCATCCTTGCGTCGTGGCTGCACATTGCTTCCCACAGCTTAGACAGGTGCTCTGCTATGACACTTAGCCAAAGAGGAGATAAAGTATGAGGTAGGAAAGACTATAAATTCCTACATGCTCCTGGAGAAAAAGATCAGAGTAAGGGGGCTGGTGCATGACCTTCACATGTGAAAGGCGGTAGATGATAGGATAGCCTCCACTGGCATATTTTGCTCAGAGTGACTGGCTTCCAGACCAGCACAGTTGCCATAGAGCACCTTACACACAGCAGTCATGGCTTAATTCTATTCTCTAGAGTTTGCAGGACCATTATTATCATATACTTGCAATTCCATCATCATCTTGAATTTTGACAGTGCTGTACTGTTTCATACACATTATATTCCTAGATTCACAATATCCTGGAGGATTCAGCAGAACAAGTAAGAATCAGGGAGGTCCTAACTTGCTCAAGGTCTCCTGGCTAATATCAACAGATCAATAGCTAATATGTATTGAATGCTAACTATGTGCCAGACACTGTATTCAACATTTCATAGATCAGGTCTCCTAAACCTTAGACCAGCCTTAAGGAGTATCACTAATGTCTCTTATGATGAAGAAACTCTGAGCAGTGAAATGATTTGCCTAAGGTCACATCGTAAGTGACAGAACTAGGATTTGAAACAAAGTATCTGACTCTAGAGTCCAATCTCTTGGCAATCATGCTACACTGCAGGTACAGCAGTGATAGAACTAAAACTTACATCTGCTAAATCTTAATTCAGTAGTTTTTCCACCACCCACTGGGATATATATATCCTGAATATCAATTCATAAATTATGCATTACTTGGTTCTCAGTACTACTTTGGAACCTGTCTCTGTTCTTAAATAATTCATTTTAATCTTTTTAGCAGCTAAATAATTTGAAAGGTATAAGATAGGAAAACCAACTACATAGGAGCTGATTTCTATCGCTGCACTTCTGAAAATAATTTCTCACATAAAATGATGAAAATCTACAGAAATAAGTGGCCTGTTCAGTAATACGAGAAAAAATCAGATAATGATATAAATGGTTTAGGCTTCTATGGTTACACATTTTGACTGCTGTACATGATAACTGTCTTTACCAATTTCCAAACCAATTATTCACACAGGGGAAAATTACCAGTCTTGGCAAGAGGCAAAGTATTTTCATCTAATTTATGATTCTTGTAATAGGTTACAGTTTGGATAGGTATTTCTTGGCTAGAAAAATCCTATGAAAGATTTTAAAAGATCTGTAATTCTCTTGCGATCTGCTAATGCAGTGTAGACCACTTTGTTGTCTATAAGTTTAGAAAACCTTGTTCCCAAGATACCAGCTGGTTTTATAATAGAAGAAAGAATTGATTTCTTTGTAAACAGGAAAAGAGCTTAAGTGAAAAGTAAAACCTGGGAGCTAAATAAAAGATGACTCCTGTGTTCTTAACTTCAGTTTGAACAGACTTACAGGACTGCTGCAGTGTTCGGAGCCATCTCCTGCTCTGCCTGGAATTTCTCGTTTCGGACTGCTCATGTTACACTCAGCCTCCTTGACCAGAAAGAGTTGTTCATCCAAAGCCTCCTTCTGCAGCTGGAGTTTCTGCACATAGCCTGTTTGGGTCTCCAGTTCCTTTTCTAGGGAAAAGATGATCCTGTCCTTGGCTTTGATTTCATCCATCTGAATTAAATGACACCCAGGACATTTTATTTAACAATGCTGTAAAGAAATGCATTTTTATAATGGTATGAGTTCAAATTTGTTAGCTGATTGATACAGAAAAAAAGTCATGAGTATGAAAAGAGTACCGATTCATGAATAAGACAAGGCAAGACTGAATAGTGAAGGGCCATCCTAGGCAGATTAGGGGTCAGAGAGTAAGTTTTTCTCTCCAGTGTATTCTTTATAGATGCTTTGATTCAATACATTGTTGAAAATGGTCTGGGTTGGTTGAAAATGAAAAGAAAAAGTTCACTTTAAAATGGGTCATTTTAGATACTAACTGTCCCACTACAGTGTTTCTCAGAACAATTTTTGGTGTGACCTCCTCTTTGGGGGAATAACCTCTGAGTTCTGTTCAAATGGCAGTAGCCACTATGAATGGGCCATTTGTAACTGAAGGAGCTGCCAACTTCCCAAGAGCCTGGTCATTTTCCAATACCAATATGTTTGCACTCAGGTGGTGAATTTGGATTGAGGTCCTTTTGTGGTTCATGTTATATGGCTCTTTCCATTCCTATCCATGTTTCAGAGCAGTTCTTAGTAACCATTTTGCTCTTATGGTCAGAAAAACATGGTTGGAGCAAGAACAGCAATGGAAGATACCTGGCTATATCAGCACTATTTCGCCTCCTGCACCTGTGGGATATACTTATTGATCACAACACTCATTTCTGGTTAGTCTTGGCATGGCCTCAGAAATATTTCTCAACTAAAGGCCTCTATGAATTTGACACCAATTGACCAGAGTTTCATTGGACTGAAACGTTTTTGCCATCCCTGGGTGAAGGCTAATGAAGTGACTGTCCCTAATAATTTTTGAAGAAAGCACAGCCATCAGATGAAACCTTTCTTCTACTCATTATATTCTATGTGAATATTCAAAAAGACAGGAAAAAACACTTTACACAAACAATATTATACTCTTCTCTTTATAAAATGTCTCCTTAAAATTATAAACCACCTTGTATAAATTTTTCTTTGCTGCGTTCCTTAGACCAAAAAAAAAATAAAATTGGGGACAGAAGTTGTATTACTTAGTCGTATGTTTTCCACATGTAAATATCTGCAAGCAATTGACACCAAGTATATGATGAAATTTTAGGTCAGTTTTGGGAGAGCACTGGGCTAAATTCTGCATGACCCTGCAATATCATCTGATAAATCATTGAGGAATGACGCACTGTCCTGTCAATTTGGGAATAATAGCATTGTCTTTAGTTTCTGTCTTCTTATAGAAAACTTGAGTTCAATGTTATTCTTAACAGGAGCACATTCATTTGTCAGATCTGTCATCTATGGTGTTATTTACTGTTTATCATAGTTCCACATTTGCATACTCCTAGTTGGTTCTGATGTACACTACCTAACTAAACTTGCTGAGAAGCCATTCCATCAGTGTCATCATAATTGACATTTATTGATCATTCACCACATTCAAGGCACGAAACTCAGAGCTCTACATAATTTATCTCATTTGATTAACAATTCTTTTATGTAGGTTCTGTCATCACCATTTTACAGATGACGACTGAGGACTTAAAGAGTTAATATGGACATAATCATAACGCTAATAAGGATGAAGCCTGATTTTAAATTCGGTCTTCCAACTCTAAAGCCATTCTATTAGACTGCTCTACTGGCACCAAGATTATCCATAAATTTCCAGCATTTCCCAAAGTGGTTTTCTATAGGGATATCCAGTAATTATTGTTGAGAAGGTTCTATTGATGGTGGTTATAAGTATGGACTCTCGTCTCTGAAAAACAGAATCTACCAAAGTTCTGTTCTCAGATGGAAGGAGACACACACCAGAATTTTCTGGGGTCCTGCTCCCATTCCTCTCACTTCCAGTTCTAAAAATGGAGCTGGGGGTGAGGTTAGGGAAAGGATAAGAAAAAGGTAAAAATTAAGGCAGATGCATCTGCATTGCTGAAAAAGGTTCCCATGCTATTCTGTTTGTGTCCAGTTTTTGACCCCTCTTCAAGGAGCTTAGATTTTACATTGCTAAAAAGAGGGACTTCGTGTCTCCTTCAGCAACGTGCCAGTGAAAGAAAGTCATGGAAAAAAATTACCAATTAACAAGTAGATATACTCAGAGATTTTACACTGAAAACCACCACCCAACAAACCATTTCACGTGAAGGCTCCTGTTCAGTTACCTACCTGCTGACTCCAGAGTTCACAGTCCTGATTCTTTCTTATCAGCCATTGTTGTTTCAAAAACCAAAGGCAGAGCAGAGATGGGTCTTTCTGCACTGTGTTTGGTCTTTTTTGTCAAGCAGTGCCCCAGAATGAATTGCAGATACACAATTAGAGAGGTACAGCAAAGGCAACATTTCACAGTGACACTGTTACAGTACAAAGAAAACTACACGTTTCTCTTAAAATGTTCTATGGTCCCCACTTTTTACTTAAAATTGAAATCCTAGCAATATCACTCTAGCAGCATAATCAGAATTTTTCAAAAAACAACTGCTTAAAATCAGCAGGCACAAGAAGGAAAGTGTAGTTTTTTCCTAAGAAACTATTATTTTTAGAGAAGAATAAAGCACTTTCTAACAGGTAATGGTTAATTTGATGATATAACTAATGCTAAACATTCTGAGCATATACCCATGTAAATGTTTCTTTTAAAATAACTGGACAATGTTATTCTAAGACAGCATAACTTTCACACAATAATTTGTTTTATTTTTACACATAGTGAGAGACCAATGTGGCTTTTGGTGATACATATTAAAAAGAAAGACCCAACGCTATAGACGGTGAAGTGAGTCCTGAAATTGGTCACAGCAAACAAGCTACATAGGAATGATATCCAATTTCAAAACCACGACGGCCCCTGTTTATTTAGCGGGGAAAAGAGCTATTTTAAAAATGACTAGGAGGTTTTTTTAGCTCTATTTATTGCTCTCAGACATGGTTCCTGGAAAGAAGACTGGAGAATCACTCAGGATGTTTCCAGTAGCTGCCCTTGTCGGCCATCCTGAAAGCCGTAAAACTTCCCCTACTCCTGTAAAACCCCAACAACATTTTACAAATGGAAGGCATGTCGATTTTAGAAGGGTTCATAATTTAGAATATTTTTACAGGCATCCAGGAAAACAGGAGTCATTGAATAGATACTCTCTATATGCACAGGGCTAGAAGAATCCAGTTTTTTGAGAACGGTGGTACCAAATCTTTTACGTTTTATGACTCTAATTTTGGCACAGGCATGTCATCCATCTATCTACCTACCTACCTGGTTATTGACCTACCTCATATTTTGGGTAGAACACTACACAAAAGGTGGGCACTGTTTAGAATCCACTCATGAGAAAAACCTAAAAAAGCAAACCCTTGGTGCCCTGAAACCTGGAAAGAGAAAGGCTCCGCACTGGGTCACTGCGCCCGGTTACTAACCAGCCTCCGGATATCTCGCTCTGACTCCCACTTGATCTTCGAGATGGCTTCCTGGTGGGACTGATGCTCACTCCTCAGGTCCCCAGCCTTGATTTTATCCGCTTGGATCATATTGCTTAAAGCCTCGTCCACCTGCTTCTTGGCAGTTTTTAGGTCCGCAATTTCCTGTAGGAGCTTAAGGCGCTCCGCATCAAACAGTTTCCGGGCCTCCTCCCGGGCCTCGATGGTCAGCGCTGTCCTTACTTTGTCACTGCTGCCGTCCCGGAGGGCACACAGAGCCGACTTGAGCCTCTGGATCTCCCCATCCCGCACCTTCACTGTCCTTGACATCTCTTGCTCGTGCTGCTTGATGAGATTCTCCCTCACGGCCTGCAACTCCTTCATCTTCTCCTCGTGGAGCTTGGCTTTCAGTTCTGTCACCAGGACCGTGTGCTTGCGCTGCTCCAGCTCACGAATCCTCTTTGCTTCTTGAGTCTTCTCTCTTTCAAGCTTAGATACCTAGAGGCAGAAAGGCAAAAGGATAAGAGAGATGAGCCTCAAAGGAAAGGTGTGCTCCCAGGCAGGATTTGCAGCTCAGGCCCCTGTGATCTCTTAATTCCTCTTTTCTTTTCAAGTTCCAGGCCACTGTGTGCTTAGAGGAAAGGGAACCACAGGCTTTAAAGCTGAAAATACAATGTGTAAAAGGAGGAAATCCCTAAGGATGCTTAAGTTACTTTGTTCAGACAAATATTTGATATGCTGGAGCCTTACTATTCGATGTGTGGGCTGCAGATAAGCAACCAGAAGCTTGTCGAAAATGCAGAATCTGGGGCTCCCCCCCAAACTTATGAATCAGGATGTGCATTTTGATAAAATCCCCAAGTGATGTGTGTACAGGTATTTAGTTTAGTTTGTAAACTAAACACCTCTAGCGAGGTCCAAACTGATAAATGTGGGTGTCTCAAGATAGTTCACAGTTCAATATTATAATCAGATTAGTAAACTGTGCCTAAAGTAATATTATAAAATATTTCCCATATTTTTCTTTTCTTTTGGAAGAGAAGATGCTGCTGCCAAAGGGAAGGTGAAGAGTGAAGACAACTGATATACCCTTCACCTCTGTTTCTTACTATGGCAACTTGGCTCCATCCCAAACTTTGTATGTACAACCATGCCAGCCCCCAAACACAGCCCACTGGGTCCTCTGTTAAAGAAGTTTAGCAACTCTTGTTATTTTTGCACGCACCATGGATGTCTTTTTGCACCCTTCCCTCTCCCCACTAAGCTGATACCCCATAGTTTAGTAAAATATTCCTTCTAACTTTACCACAATTCAAGTATTCTGGTTTTTTAAAAACACAAAACCCACATTTTGTTACAAAGGTCTCCTTAGGGATCAGAAATGGCACATCCTTAATCTGCCTGTGAATCTGTCTCTGATTTAGCAGATCAGAGTGGGGCCCTGGCATTTGTAGCTTCAAAAAGCCTCATGGTTCCTCTTCTACTGTCTTCTTCCCCTACCTCTTCTCTGCTGCCTGTCTTTGTTCCTCTTTGTCTCTGTCATGTTCACACACATACACAACACAGTAACCGGGAAAAAGGGAAGAACTGGGCAACCCCAGGAGTAATATCTCATTGAGTAATATCAAGCTACTCAGCTTCTCTCTGCCATTTGTAAAATCAGAAGCTTTCATAAAACAATTTTTAAGAGCCTTTCCAGCTGAAAAATGTTAAGACTTAAACTCCTTATTGGAACTATTATAATGATAAAGTAAAATGTCTGAGATTTTACTTACCTTTACAATTTACGTACCTCTAGTTAGAACAGAACTTTCTAAGCCCACATGACATTTTATGAAAATTTTATTTTAAAGGCACAGCAATTATTCCCATGTTGATCCTTCTAAAAAGACTCGGGGCACAAGGAGACTTGGAAAATTAAGCAGCCAGGTGTCCTCAAACAACCATTCTCCTCTTATACGCTTTAGTGCTGTGCTGCCAGTATGGTGGCCGCTAGTCACACTGAGCGCCTGGAATGTCATAAGCCTGAACTGACACTTGGTCTAAGTGTAAAATATATACTGGACTTCAAAGATTTAGTGTGAAGTGAAGAATGTAAAATATATCATTAATAATTTTTTATACTGATTGCATATTTGGGGCAAATTAGGTTAAATAAAGTATATTATTAAAACTAATTGCTTCTTTTTACTTTTAAAATTGTGGTTACAATAAGTTTTAAAATCACATACATGGCTTGCATCATGGCTCGCACTACATTTCCCTTTAGAGGTCATGGAGGTTCATTTAATGAACGTAGCCTTCCCCACACAGGTGGTGATACTGTCTGTGTAAAGCCTAGTTCTGATCTGATTTATGGGCCTGCTCAAAAGTCATTCAGGGCTCCCTTATGCTGTGGAATAAAACCTAACACTTTAGCTTCACCTTCTAGAATCTCAGATGATTTCATTGGACTTCCAGCTGCCACATCCAGTCCCTACTCTTCCTCTCTGGGTGCAGGGATTATGCTATCTTTTGCACATGGCCTGCGTTTCTGTACCTATGTGCCTACAGCTTCCTTTTCCTGACCTGCCCTTCCCTCAACTCCTTTTGGGACCCTCTCATTCATTCCTCATGGCCCAGCAAGATGTAACCTTCTCTTATCCCCTTATACTCCAGGGCAAAGCTCATATCCCCTGACTTTGTCTCCTCAGTATACTTTGCTAACACCTCCTTTACTGGTCCTGTCTACATTTTTCTTTATTCTATTTTCTTGTACACTTGTCTGTCCTCATTACTTCCTCTCCTACCCCCACCCAGATAGGAAATGCCTAGAAGGCCGTCCATGAGCCTCAATCATCTTTGTCTACCCACCAGTTGCCAGCACAACACATAATAAGGAGCCCAAGGGTGGGTGCAGAAATACAGAAATGTGCCGATAGGTTCCACTGACTTAGCCCCCCAATCAGAGGCAAGAATGGTATGTCCTGTCACTCACTTTAGAGAACACAGGCTTATAAGGTTACCCAGGACAGCCCCTCACCCATCCCTTCCTTGTATAAAATAACAATAAAACAAAGACACTCCTAACATATAAGAATGCCTGCTTGTCCTCTGCTTGATGCTTCTCTCAGTACTTCTCTCAGACAGCCTAAATCTTACTCTCCAATTTTCCACAATAAATAGAAGTGGGTATCTTTTAGACCATGGGTAGGCAAACTATAGTCTGTGAGCCAATACTTTCCGCCCTGTTTTTGTGAAACCAAGTTTCATTGGAACACAGCCAACCCTGTTCATTTACATGTTGCCTATGGCTGCATTCAGGGTACAACACAGTTGAGTAGTCTTAGTGAGACTGTCCCACAAAACCCATGATATTTACCAATTTGTCCTTTATAGGATCACTTTGCTGGTTCCTCTTCTATGTGGAAAAGAAATCTTATTGAAAAGGGGGAGCCTTATTTTCCACTGATTTATTAACTGATAATTTACCTTCCATTTAGGACCCTGACAAAAGGCTTTAGCTCAAATAACAGAAAATTAGTCAACTTCCATTTCAGCAGGACGTATTTACATTGGGCATTTGAAACAGCATGATGACCACAGGGCTGTCTGATAATAATCTACTGAGGGATATTTTAGCAATTCTTCCTAGAATAATGAGAAATTGTAGTTAAAATGGACAAAGGGTAAGGAATTTTGTATTTTGATTTCACTAAGAATAAGATATTCTTCTGAGGATAAAATTATACTTAAAAATACCTACAAAAAAGTTGTATTTAAGTTAATGAATAATTAAAGTAATGAATATCTTAAACTGTAAAGTACTGTAAACAGTAAGGTACCATTACTGGGTATAAGAAGAGATAATCTAAAATAATTTATGTCAAATTCTCTAAAGGTACATTAGCGTATATCACTTTGTGATCCTATCACTTCTCTCAAATTATAAACTCTAATCTTTCATGCATAGACTGTAGAGACAAATGAAAAAAAGTGAAAATACAGGCGCATGAAAAATATATTCTAACCTAAAGACAAAAACAAATATAAACAAAAACTGGCCTTTCGATCCATCATTTAAATGAATCCATAGAATCCAAACAAAATACAAAGGCATTGAATTATATTTGGCATCTATTATGTTCAATTATTTCTGGTTGTCATGGAAACTAGTGTTTTTCTAGGATTTCTACGTATGACTGCTTTTTTAAGCATATTTTTAATGCTGCACTATAAAAGACTTAGAAAAAATGTAATTGACATTTGGAGAAAAAAGCCAATAAAAATTTTGCAGTAAAATAATTTTTGGAAAATTACTTACAACTCAGTTTGCATCACTAAGGAAAGAGATCTAATACCTCAATGTAAATTGTGAGAATGAGTATACAAAAAGATGAAGAATTATTTCTGAGTAACAACGAAAAAATATGAAGATGATAATGCTTTGAAAGTGGGAAAAATTATTTAGTGGAAAAAAGAATTAATTTTGATTAGTGGAAATGTTTTATGGAGAGAAATTTCAGCTGGTTCACATAACAGCATTTACCAAGGGCTGACTACACGAGTCAAGCACCCTTATAAAGGATTTACACGTATCAGTACTTTTAAGTCTCTTCTGCAGCTCCATGATGCAGGTAGCATTTGTTTCATCTTAATTTCAGATGAGAAAAGTGAGGAACAAGTCCAGCGTGGGCCAGGAACCAGGTCTGGGTCAGAGCCCAGGTCCCTGTTGACTCCGACCCTCTGGGGGATCTGCTTCGCTTCTCAGGGTTCTCGTCCATAAACTGGGGTTGGTGCTGCCTCACATGCATTGTGAGGCCTGACTTAGGTAACATATCAAAAGTATTTCAGGAAGGCTGGACCACACGAGAAATTAATAATTATTAATTTATCGTAGACAATGCAATATTAATTTTGATAAATATCATTTATATTTTAATATTATATCATGCAATGCTATATGAATACCAACAAAAATATACATATCTATATTATTGTGATAACTAACATTATTATTATCGCCTTATTAAGACTGTAATAACTGTTTTCCTAACAGAAATCAGTGTTCCAGGGTAATATCAGGTTTCCTCAGGATGTACTGAGTTCCCGATATGGGTGGCATCTAATCTTAACCTGTAAAATGCTTGGATGATATGCTCAAAGAAGGAGCAGGGTGTGGAGTAGGACAGGACAAGGAGGTAAGTAAGCAATAAACGGGGATTTGACTAATACAGCCCCTAAAGCCCTTCTACCTGAGAAGCTTTCTTGGGGAAAAAAAAAAATCATTAGAAAAATCCCAGTAGGGAAAGCTTACACTACGACAGAAGGAAAGAAATTCATGACAACCTCACACAGGCCTCACACGGTATTTTCCCCTTCTTTCCTGATTCTAGTCTGGCCTTTGCAAAATGCCAGTGTAAATTCTGCCAAGATTAGGTGATTTGAGCTTTAATGTGGCCTTAGAAATCCAGGATTAAGAATTGGACAGCCCAGTCAAAGGTAAGGAGGGCTGAGAGGTTATCAAGGCAAGCGATCTTACAAAAGCTTTGGTTTGGATGATCTGCTTTGGGTGTTGCTGGAGGTTGAAACTCACAGTAGACTGGCAGGGATTTTCATGGGCGTTAAGTAGCACTCAAACAGAAGATGTGAAGGAGGGAACAGCTGCCACTATAAAAAGGTTACTTATAAAGGGCATTTTACACAACCTGGAGAAGTAGAAAGAATTTGTATTTTTTCATTTCTTGATGTTAGCCACTTATGCTTCCTGAAAACAAAATTAAAGGTACAGAAAGCAAGAAATGCTATACCCTGAATTTGGGCCCTGAACCAGGAGGCTCTGAAGGAGTCACCTGAGGACAGAGAAAGTTGGCTGATTTTGTAAGCGTGCCCTAGAGACAACAGAGTAAGGTTTCCAGCATTACCTAGATCATGCCTTAGAGAAGATGAAATTCCTATTTTGGCTCCTCTACTCGCTGTGTCAACTGGGAGCAAATGAGTTAAAGGGTTTGAACTCATTTTCTTCTTCAGTAAAATCAGAACAGTAATCGCACCCTGCCTTTGTCCCAGGTGCACTAAGAGGACTGTGAAAATGCTTTGCAGTCAGAAGGGCTGTTCCAACGGTGGAAAACTGCTCTCTGGAGCTGACTCCTCCAGACCCTGCACCCCAGGCTCACTGCCCCTGCCTCAATTTTTGGAGCCCTGCTCTCTGCTCCTGTGCCTTCATCCCCTTTGCTGCAGGCTGCCTCTGAGGGATAGGAGGAAGCCCTAGGGGAGTGAGTGGGTGGACTTCATGTCTCACAGCAATCCCCAGTGTGCTCACAAACCCTGAGCAGTGGATCATAGCCTCACAGTGTCCACAGAAGAGACAATCAGAGGAAGACACCACGGCTTAATGCCTCAGAGTGCCGGTCCAAGAAATAGATGGACCTGGATGGAAA